>JAUZSV010417390.1:0-10959 GCA_034780495.1 Parotocinclus cesarpintoi
GTGGAACTGGCAACACGCGTAATGAGCGTAGAAACAAGAGGTCTCATCATAAAACATAAGCAGAACAAATTGAAGATTACATTGAAGAGCTGTGGAAAAGGGTATTATGGTGTGTTAAATCCAAGTTTGAAAATGTTGGGTTCTATCGTCAACATGTGCTATATTTGGTCTAATGGCGGCCTTAGACGTTTGCACAGTACTGTACACACACACACACATATACTGGGGCCTTGGTGTTTCATTTTACTCACAACACTAAACTCCTCTTGTTTGTCATAGAGAGACTGTATAAATTCTAAGATGATCTGCACTAGCTTCACTGAGCAGAAGCAATAACAAAAAGCTTTCTAATTTGAGTTTGTATAAGGCTGGGCTTACTGGAGTAAAGAAGCTGCATGATCCTACCAAACAGAACTATGTTATTATAAACAGAAACTAAACTGTTCACAGACACATTTTGTCCAATAGAGACATAGCTGACTCTATCTGAACTCACGTGTATTTTTATTATTGAATTAATTATGGCAGTTTTTTTTCTTTGTGTTCCTGGTTCATTTCTTGTCTAATCAGTTGGCTGATTCGGAAGAATCTTGTAACTGTTTGTTTTGGATGTCACGTATTTTGAATAAGAATGAAAGGGCATGTTCAGCTGCCCCAAGGTCAGAACACCTTTCAGAAACATGGCTGGAAGAAGGAAATGAGAACCTGGTTCAAAGCTGTTCCAGCAAACCTGGATGACTTTGGAAGAACTTTGTACTGAGAGAAAAACATGAACTCCTCAAATTGTGTGGTGCATCTGGTCCATATACTTGCTATACATTCACAAACTTGGTTGTGAGAACTGGCAATTGGAAGAGGTTTGTAACCGCATTGGAATGAACTCTATACGTAATGAATTACTAATATGTAATTAAAATAAGTCCATTATTACAATTACACCAACTATTATCCTATTCTTGCAACTCCACTGGAACTGTGGTAGTTTCTGAGAGCCTGGATGGGGCTCACAAAGTGAAGGTCTGGAGGTGCGTTTAATAACCCCCCCCAATGAACTGGCACAATGTTCAAGATGTACTTCTGTCTGAACCCAGAGGATTCCAAGTAAAGCCCAAGACCTTCTCCTGTAAACATGACCAGATTGAGCAGGGGTCAAAGGGGAGTTAATATAAGTAAATCTATCCAAATCTATCCAGATAGCAAACAGATCTGGACCAGATATGGCTCATTTTGTTCCCTAATGGCTCAGTTATGGCAATGGCAAATGTATCGTTAACCAAATTTGCCCATCTGTTGCCAGCAACAATAATGGTAATTATGGCGATCAGACTCCAAGCCGCAAGTGGCCCACATGTTATCTACCATAGGTACCATTTGTTCAGGATTTGTATTTGGGACTAAATGTGGAATGCCTGGTGCAGTTCTGGCTGTGTACAGGCAGAGAGATTTGCCACCATCATTCCTCAATGGTGTCTCACAGCTCCAGAGTCTCCAAACTTTTATCAGATTTCATACTCCTCAGTCTTTTATCAGCTGCTGACAAATAACCAAACGATTTTCATGTCAATCTTTTTTTCATCCAGGAGTATCATGCTCAGAATGTCAGTGGTTCATGTTCTACATTTTTCTTTTGTTTTGGGTGAGGGTCATTGGAGATTTGAATGGGAACAAAGGGTGCTGACCCTTGGGTAGCCAGTCCATCACAATGCTGGGAACAAGATGATAGTAGTTGCAGTTGCAGCATCAGGGGATGATCCTCCATCTGCACGTGATGTGTGATTTGGAGAGAAGGCACAGTCGGAACCAAGTTCCCTGCAGTGATAAACTACCACGTTAAACCACTGCACCACCCAAGATCTCTGGATGGACATCTTCACAATAGACTGACTCCACCGGAATCCCACAGTGTTCATAGATGGGTTCTGTACTTCTCACCCAACTCCTCATCTTCTCCCTAAGAGATCTGTAGTTCTGTAGGTTTTGAGTATATTTTATTTTGCATGTCAGCTAAACCCCAGCAAGACTGAGCTCCACATATGCATGTCTATGACACGATCTTAGGATTGCCCTGGCGTATAATCAAGTACAATCAAGTATTCCCTAATTGTAGCTGACAAACCAAGAAAGCAATAACAATCTCCAAAAGGACAATGAAAATGCACAACTGATATTGCTTGCGGTTTGCGTGTGGATGCTTGGCAAAATCCATTTGATGCCACAATGCCACTTTTATAGTCACTGAGCTGTTCGGTTTGACCCACTCCAGAGCCACTGTTTGTTTATAGAGATTACATGGCTATATGCTTAATTTGATTCCCCCGTTATTAAAGGGTGTGGTTAGAACAACTGCTCAGTAGTGGAGTGGTTGAGTCATGGTTGATTTTTGGATCAAGAGTGCCTGGGATTATATCAAAGCAGCACTCAGCAAAGAACCTACAAAGAGCTCTTTTGCTGCTTGTTTGTTGAGGCAGCAGTGGCTCAGCTGGTAAGAACACCATAAACTCTGTCGTAAGATCATTAGTTCATTTATGAGCGAGTCACAAAATGCTTTGAAATGAAAGTAGTAAGTTAACTCTTGTTAGCTGGTCCATGAACATTAATAACAGTAATATAACATAACAATATGAGCCCAGGTCCCTCCACTGGTGGGTGTTAAGACACCTGCAGCACCCGAACCCTCATTATTTAGATTTATTCTCCAATGAAAAATGCAAATTGCAAAAGCAATTAAATTCGATTACTTCCATATACACGTGTACACAATTTAACATTTACAGCATTTAGCACACGCCCTCATCCAGAGGGATAAGTCTGCATATATTCTGCAAGAGCACATACTAAACCTCAAACATCAGCCCAAAACATTTAAATATTAAATCTTATATTAAGTCTCTCCATTTCAGGCAACAGGACCCCCATGACCAGAATCAGTCTGATTTCAAAGCATTTCACTCCTCTAAAACTGATCTTCTGTATATTACTTGATGATTAATAAACGTCTGATCAACGTCTGGTCGCTTGAACAACCAATGCCTTAAGAATTATAAGCAATTATAATAAGAAATAAAAATCTTCTGAACCCAACATTAGAATTCAAACGTCATTGGATTCCAGAAGGTCAATCGCCCTCTGATTTGTTCGAAGTCTGGATCATACACATAAGTGCTAATGTAAATAGAATTAATCTGTTCCCGCCCCCCAAATGCCCTTTTTTTTTACACCTATAGTCATACGTAATTAATGACAAAAAACATAAACATGAAGCAAATAAACATAATGCGTAAAATCAATAAACACAAATGAAATATTCCCTAATTTTGTGAGCAATGCATAAAGACATGAAATAAGAAATCGTAACAAGTGCATTTAATGAAACTGTTGAGCTGCTCCCCTAGAGGGCACTGTTACCTCTGTAATGTAGTTCTCTGAAGAAATGGGAAAATAAACACTATTATAACACTATTACTTATATATATATATATATATGTTAATATAAAATAACTTTGCATATTTGAGATGTTTGGCTAACAATACAACAGTACGTGTCTGTACCTGTCCTATTGTAAGTAGTACTCCCACTACTACCTGTACATTACCTGTATATAAACTGGTTCACATTCTTTGCAAGTCTTTGAGTCTCTGCTTCATCTGACCGATCTTCTGAGATGTTTTTTTAAACTGTCAATCAATGCATGTTTGGCTTCCATCAAGTGAAATAATCAGTCGTTTAAGTCACTCATTAATCACTTGTGTTTTCATCTGTATTTCCCTGGCAAAATACCCTTTATATTTACATTACATTGCATTTAATTTACATTACCTTTATATGCATAGCATAAGACGACTATGAAGATGCTAATGTCCGGTCAATGTTTCACAGCATGTAACGTGGTTATTAACCTGCACATACAGTATATATGAGCACAGTACAGTACAGTTCTGAGTTTTAAAAGATATCTGTCTGTTTTTATGGCTCTGGGCTTGAGCATCTCTGTTCCTCATGAGGAAAGGTGCAATGAAAATCATTTAAAAGCTTATATTAGTGGGAAAGGAATGCCGTTAGAATTGGGAACAGGGGAGGCAAGGGTGCCTGTTCGTAACACCCCTGGAGCAGTATGGAGTTAATGGTCTGGCTCAGTGGAATGCGGGCAGTGGTCAGACAAAGCCCAATTGACACTAGAACCCCTAAGTGCCAGGGGTTAATGCAACTTAATGCAACTTTCGGAGTTATAATTGGGGTTCACTTTACTTTTATTAAAGCAAGTTTGTAATGGTTACAATCAGCCAGGTCAATGTGGCATTTAAAATCTCTTTTTTTAAAGTTAATGCAACATACAGTACTGTGCAAAAGTCTTAGGCCACCATTAGATTAGATATTTCATTGTTTTATTATGAGCGTATATAACAATTATTAGACTCTTTAGTATTTTACTAATTAGTACATATTTTGATCTAGTCATTATGCTATGAAAACTACAGCATAATGTCACATTGACGTTGCAATAGGTATTATAATGAATCTAAACGTTATTTAAAGAATACACAATCACCCGTGATTAGCAAACAACAATCTTTTGTTTTTAGATGAATTAGCACTGGTGTTCCATTTCATGTGAACTGTGTAGAGAGTATGGGAGCACTGGAATGAACCTACCCTCCATGCAGGCAGTAGATGAGGAACACAATAAGTCGTTTAGAATTTGTTTACCAACCGCTTTACCAAATTACCATTAAAACTTGCAGTATAACTATGAAATAACTGATGGTCAGTTCATAATCTTTCAAGTTTACAATTGTACTGTGACATATTTGACAGTGGAACCATGAAGTGGCCAAATTATTACCAAAAATTCATAGATCTGTGAACTTTACGGTCAAACTTTGAATGTTCACATTAAAACTGTCAAGCAATTAAAAGTTTTACTATGAAATTTCACAGTATTTTTTTCTGCGGTAATGTTGCTTAACAGTTTCAAAAACTCTCACACCTTAGCGTCACGTCCAGACAAGTTGAATGTCGAAAGAACCGTACAGGCAATAAAAAAAAACCAAAATGTGGCAACCCTAATTACGATGGTATTAAATCGTTTAGGATTAAATTTATAGCATCCTCTTAGTTTACTTTACTTAATGGATTTCACCTAAGAGTCGTGACGTAACTGTGTTCGCAGATGAGTTAGTTCCCTGAGATGAGAAGATCCTACTCAACAGAACTGGAATGGCCGTCACTAGAAAGCATACAACTAGAAAAACTTTTGTAAAAGATATACAGCATATTACTCAAGGATCTTTAATTACACTGCTTATAAGCAGCCATTTTATATAAGCAATGAATCTCCAATTCACCAAAGTAATGATATCCTTAAAAATCCTCCTCATGGGACCGAGGTGGCCTAGCGGCTGAGGTGGCCTAGCGGATCAGAAGGTCCAGGGTTCAGATCCCACTCTGCCAAGCTGCTACAGTTGGGCCATTGAGCAAGGCCCTTAACCCACAATTGTTTGGATTGTAAGATTGTATACGTTGTAAGTCGCTCTGGATAAGGGCGTATGCTAAATGCTGTAAATGTAAAAAAAAACTTTATTTTTCCATTAAGGAAGCAGAAGCTGATACAATACGGTAATGTTTCCACCACTCTGCAGTCCTGTGGCGTTGTGCTTTACTGCACTCCAGGTGACACTACACATGGTCAGGCTTCTGTGGATGAGCCGTTATGGTCCTGACACAGAACTGGTATGAAACATTGCACTAAGCCTGCATTTGAATCTAAACTGTTGTTACTACTTTACATTTTTACAATAAACGTAAAGGCTTGGGAGGCGCAGGAACAATTCTCTATATCACCACTACAGTTGCACTGGTCTGGTTTCTAGCAGTGTTTTCCAGATCAGGAATGAGACAGACACATAACTGACAGTGTCAAATCAGTGGCTAATCAGTGGAGTGTCTCCAGTGCTGCAACAGGTAAATATTCTCTTTCTCTGTAAACACCTCTACGACCCTGACCAGAAAAAGCAGGGATAAAAAGAGAATAAATCAATAATCATAACAATGCCTCTTCCCTCGCCCTGCTAAGTTCCGACATCCCGTCCTGGGGACTCCGGCACTCGGTGATGAGCACCAAAGCCAAGGTGACCCTGACGAAAAAGAGCGTGAAACACATTGTGTCCATTCCGTCAGCTCCAACTTCTAATTAAGCTGCACTTTGTTGTTCTAGACTTACAAACTGTAACACGTCTATTTCTTCGCGGACTTTGTTAGTCCCATACGTCCTGTCCTCCGATGGTCTGGACCCCCACAGAACCACCACAGATCAGGCATTTTTTGGGTGGTGAATGCAACAATTGACACTTGACACTGTGACACTGTGTTGTTTTGGCTTGAGCGGATCAGACCCAGCAGTGCTGCTGGAGTTTTAAACGCTATGCCCACTCACACTATAAAACACAACCTTGTTGTTCCAACCTGTACGGGTAAAGTCAGAAACAGCAACTTATCTGTCCCTCTAGTCCTTTAATACAATGCTATGTGGGTCTTTGGTGGGAAAAACAATTTATTCCTGATTTATAAGATTAATTCATTATGCACCCTGGTTTGTACTTCTCCTGCATGTATGTTCTCCCCATGTCTCTGCGCCTTTACTCCAGGTAATCAGGTTGCCTCCCACATTCAAAAATATCAGTCATGTCAATATGCGGGGTACCTAAACTGTTCCAGTCTGCCAGGACTGTGGGACTGGGGTGGTCTAGCAGCTAGGATGCTGAATTAAAACCAAATGGTCCGTGATTCATATCCCACCCCTACTACTCTGGTACGCTTGGTACTCTGAGCAATACACATACATGATTAGTGCAAAAAAGGATTAGAGGATGACTCACACAACCCACATTCACTTGGATTGTAAGGCTGTGTCACTCTGAATAAGGGCATTTGCCAAATGACTACATGTAAATGTTGTAAAACAGTTTGAGTGTGTGTGTTAGTGTGGGTGTGCATGCACGTGAGTCCATGTGTTGAACTGGCACCCTGTCTAGGGTCGTCTGTATGCATCGCACCCTATGCCTATGGCAGTTAGGCCTGACTCTCTGCAAATAAATGAATAACAGTGTGTAATTTGCAGTGTGTGAGACATTTTAATGCACCTTAGTGCTATTTGACTGTTGTCAGATGACTCTAGTGTTCCTAGATTACACTCCTAGGAGCTACTGTGTTTAAATGAAACAGAATAGCCTAGAGCAGGATGAGAAATTTGTTTTAATAGGCCACTTTTCCCTGTCTGCTCTCATCAACATCCTACGAGGTGGATTCACTGCAGGACTGGGTAGCCTAAAAACTAAAATTAGATGATGGGTGTCTATTTGGAGGAGGACATTGCTCTGCATCTTAAACGTCCCTGTGGTGTTGCTCTGGCTTTGAAGCCTAACACCTGAAAATGGGTCAGAAATTGCATTCAGTGTGGGCCAATCGACTACTGAAAAGCAGCTGTGTGAATTAAATGCAGAGGTGATTAAGAAATCATTACAAGGTTAAATCTGAGCTTGTTTTTGTATATTGAACCAAAAAGTTGCAACTTGGGCAGCATTTGAAATGATAATCCTACAATTAGCAGTTTGAATTCTAAACCTTGTAAGCCACCACAAAGAAAACATTACATGAATGTACAAAAAGTGAGAAGAACCCATGTGCACACACTTATTCCCCTCATTTTATCCCTGCTTGTTTAGGTCAGGACCAGCAGTGGGTTCAGTGCCTCTTCCAGTACCTCAAAAAAGATGCCAGTCCATTGCAGGGCCCAGCAGGGGTTGCTGTAGCAGCCCTGTCTCTCTCCTACGGCCGGTAGTGTATGTGTGACGCCCACCCTGCCACAAAAAGGACCACCAAGAATCAAAGCCAGGTCACCACTGTGGTGGGCTAGCAAATATCTGTATGATATTATGATATACTGTATAACGACTTGGCACTTCATTACTAAATTAATTGGTTACTAATACTTGATGATTATTGATTGTTACTCTCTTTAGGACTACTATGTTGCGCATCTGTGTGAGGATCACGTTTAAGTATCACTGCAAGGACTGAATGTCCCCACAATAATAGAAATATCTGACACCTTGATGGTCCCCATGAAACAAAAACTGTTGGTTTGTTTGTTTTATACTGGAAACTGCAAAAATGTATTTTGAAAACAAGGAGTGTGAAGAATGAGCTTTGGGTTACTGAGGTTAAGCTATGGATTACACATATGTTGAAATTCCCTACCTGGATAATGCAACGGACATGTGTGTGTGCGTCTTGAATGAAGTCACTCATTGACAAGCATTATTGTCTTTCTTTTTTAATTTACACAAACTGCTGCTTTCTTTTTTAAAGAACCAGCATAGTCAAAACATTTGCATTAGGTTACTGAGGATAGTGTTAGGTGAAGGTGAAGGTGCACCATTAGTTCGTTAGCTATAGTAATCATTTTGTATATGAAGTGTCCCCAATTTGAACCCCATAAGGATAGAAATATCTGACAAAGTTAGGGGTGGAGGAAGGCGTAATCGTTACATTGTCTATAGAAAGATCACACCTGGAAAGTGCAACTGAAATGTGTGTGGGGTGTGTGTGCGTGTGTGTGTGTCTATTGTTCCTATAATGATCCTGCAGTAAACTTGTCCTGCACTTAAAGCTAAGATTCCCCCCAAATCACTGCAACATTATCTTCATCCTTTAATGGTAGAACAAGTACCAGACTGAACACTCTTTCCATCATTTAGAATAATCTTAGCTGCACAGCTGGGTAACTGGGCCATTGTATTCTACCTCATGTCTAATGGGATCCAAACATGAGGCACAACTCGAAACATAATTAAAATATTATAAATAAAATACATATTGATATATATTATATTTATATAGTAATTATATAATATATAATCACGAAAGAGCTCTCTCTCTCTCTCACACACACACACACACACGGCCAATGAAGCATTTTCATTGACAAAACCTTTTTTGGTTTTTCAAATAAAAGTTGCTGTTTTTGTTCTAAAGCAGCTTAAGAGTTAACATAAATCAGCATTTCCAATCATTGTAACGCCATTGTGTCCTCACATGTATAGGAAGACAAGGTTCATAAATGTTTGTGGGAAGTTTTAAATAGTTAAGTCTATAATAGGGACACGAACACGTTTTTTCTCAAAAAAGGAGCAGTTATGCCATCGTGTGGCGAAACACGTGTTATACGTGATCTTATTCTTCTAATGTCGTACATGATTCAGTGGAAACAAAAATGGTTGTGGAATTGTACAATCAATTTCTTTTTACATTATTTTTGTTTTTTTGTGACTGAGGTTTAGTTTGGATTTCCAACGTCCAAAGTTAATTTCCTTCTATAGTATTCCTTCATTTTTCTTCCTCTTCAACGTTTTCTTATTTTCTGTATTTTGGACCACATTCTGTACCCAAGAGATGGTGCTGTGTGTCCCAGTAGACCAGAAATTTCTAAAATACCAAGACTAGCCCATGTACCACCAACAACCAAGTCACTAAAATGTAAAGCACTTTAAATACAAACAAATGTATATCTATACACCACTCTGACGATACCAAGCAATTCTGAGGTAGTAAACATCATTATTTACTATATCCCACAGTTTGTTCATTTAATACACTAAAACAAAGACAAAACATGAAGAATTGAATTCAGTTCATCTATCCATTTCCACAACCTTTACAAATAAGGTCACTGAATTTATTAAAAGTAGACTACACTATTGAATAATTCAGTCATGTTCAGTGAATGTAAATTTTCTCTGGTATACATAATGAAACGCACCAGTCACTGGGGCTGCATGATAAAAGCTAGATCAAGAATCAGAATGACTTCTAAGTGCATATATATTAGGTATTAATATCAGAGTGTGTTATAAATGTAATATTTTTTCTTATGTGTGAATCATAAACCTCAGAATGAGACGTACAACCTAAGATTAATATTTAAACCATTTAGTGATCTGAGCTACAATATTGATCTTTATTTCCTGTTACTGGATGATTCACTAATAGCAGTGGTGTAATATTCTAGCCCACCACCGTGTTGACTAATGTTTGGGTCCTGGTCGTGCCTTTTAATCTGTTCACGCATTACATACAGGCATGGCTGGCTGTGTCTGGCGCTGCAACAACGCCCTGCTGGGCACCCTTATACCTACAAACTGGGTTTTCGGGGATAGGTGCCAGATTCCCTCGACATCCCTGATCATGACAAGGGATAACATAGTGAGAAAACCAAACTGCTTTATGAAAGAGATACATTTACTGCAGGTAAATTGATCAGCATCATGTGACTCAGCTACTCCTAAGGACTTGGGAGTAAGGACTTTTAAACCTGAGCTGAGTTTGCAACAAATGATCCTGTGATGGACTCATGTCCAGGGTGGACGTCTGCTTGCTCCCAGTAATTTCTTGAGCAGAATAAATGGGGTCCAAGATTGCTTTGCTTTGCTCAAATTCATAGGCGTGTAATTTCTTATTCTGCTACAGCAGTACAAAACATCAAAACAGCAACTAATCTTCTGTACCAATAATCTACAGCTTATTTCACTAATATACACATGACTAAGAAGATCACGAGGCAACGTGGTGAACGTACTTGAAGTTCAACTGTGTCAGCAGCAGTCCTTGAGATTTCATTTACTCATAAGAAATAGGCACAAAGACCTGCTTCTTTATAAAAAGAAAAAAAGAATACAGATACTTAATTCTGTTACCATCTTTGTTGCCCTTTGGATATTATCTGTTAACCGTCTGTGCTTCATTAGGCACAGTGACCAAACTTAAGAAGAGTATGCTATCAATGGCTGATGTATGATGTGAACATCTTGCTCTATATTTCTTCATACATATACCTGAATGCAATTCTAACATATTGCTGCAGACAATTTGTCTCATTTACTCTTCTCCTGAAGTGGGACGCTGAC
>JAUZSV010417401.1:0-10958 GCA_034780495.1 Parotocinclus cesarpintoi
ACGCTGAACACACGTCTTTTATAGACCATGGCACAGCTGTTCAGGATCGAGACACAATCAGAGACAGTGGATATAAAAGCCGCCCACGATGGTTCCGTAATGGCGACCAGCGAGGACGGCGAACGATCCAAGGGACGGTAGGAACCCTAACAGCAGCAATGTCTTTTCAGACACGAGCTCTGATAACAATTCCATAGTTTACTCCACTGCTGACATGGCTGACATGCAAGAGGTTGATGCGACCATTAGTGTGGATGTTTTTGAGGACAGTGGCACTGTGACTTTCATCACACAGTCCATCTCTGAAATACAGAAATCCAGTCTTAATAATACCGTACCTCTTTCTCAGCAGTCATCTAGCCGTGTATCTTCTCTTTTGCTCACAGGCACCTTACTGGAACCCCTTGTTCAAATAGAACCAGTAAAGAAAATTCTTGTTCTTAAGATAACATTTCTGTTCAAGTGATACGTCCTGATGGTAGGTTGGAAAAGTCTGTGAATGAAGGGGAAGTTTCTGAATTTTGTCATGACTTTGGAAAATAATTTTAACGATTTGAGTCAACAACACTAGGAAAGCATAGGCCAAATCATTGCATTTGGTTGGAAAAAAAAGAAGTACTTGCCTGTAATACTTGCAGCTGTAATACTGGAGCAAGCTGACCTGGGATGTGTTAAGAGTGTTAAGGGATGTTGTCTCATTGACAGATTTCTTCAATATGTTACAGAGTCAGATCAAATCATCTTTGAATCCTGTCATTCAAATTTTGACCAGGAAGAATTGTTTGAAGTCATGGATCTTCATAGCTGTCGAAGAGTGCCAACACCTTATAATATTGAGTAACTCTTGGAGGACCTTGCCCACCAAATGCGATTCACTAACTGATTAAGCAGTGGACCAATGTACTTGCACCTATTAGGTCAGAGCTGGAAGGCATTGCAACTGCTTTACGAAAACCTGCAACCAACATCAAGAAAGGTTATCAGAACAGTTACTTATCCTACTACCATGGATGATCAACAAAATGACATTGGCAAGTATTTGAATACTTAAGGCCAGACTTTTTTTTTAATTGCTTGTTCCTCGAATGTCCCTGTTTCTCTGAATCTACTGAGGAGGGAGGAATGTCCTCTGAATCTACTGAGGAGGGAGGAAAAAAATAAAAATAAATCTTTATTTTTCAGCATTTTTCAATTTCTCGAGGACTATGTGGAATCAATACAAGAAAGAAGGTAGAAATAAAAATACATTTTTATTTAAAAATAATCATTTATTTAACCTACAATTCAATTAAAGTGAATCTGGAAAAAAATTAAATGAACAGAACAAAACCATGGCTCTCCACCGGAGGGCGGAAAAAGCTAAAAAAATAATTAATTTCTTTAATTTTTCCGCACACACACACACACACACACACATTTTTTTACTTTTTTTGTATTCTTCCAATATGATCGTAGGCGGATCCGTGAAACAAGCAATAAAGAAAGTCTGGCCTTAAATTTTAAAAAGCAATGTGTGGGTAATGGACAGTCTAACCTTAAATGGAGAAAACACTTGTGATTCAGGTGTTGCAGAGATGAGGTAAATTGAGAAAACTGTTTTAAAAGTTTGGTTTAATCAATTACCTGCTTCTTATGCAATACAAGTTAGTTTGTACAAATTGCAAGATAAAGTTAACATTATAAACAGAAAGTCTTGTTTTTCTATTTCTTCTGTTACTGTGTACCTTAGTCCTGAAATAATTTGAGCAACATAATGCCAATGCATTAAAGCTTTACTATTTTGAAGGACATTATAAAAATATCACCCACATTGATTCCTGACCTCACTAATGCTTATGTAGCTAAAAAGAAGTAAAAATGTGTGACCACATTCAGAGATCTAAAATTATAAAAGTCTTCCGATTAGAATGTAGGCTGTTAATAAGCAAATGTATTAGCTAAAATACATAGAAATGCTGGGGATTTTAATGCAATGCTCTATTATCAGATATCCATAAATGTCTGACTATGTACTAATTTACATATACAGTAAATAAAATAATTATATGATCCTTTGCTGATTTTCTAAGTTTGCCCACTTAAAAAGATAAGTCTTTAATTTCAAGGTTGGGTTTATTTTAACAATGAGAGATATACGGAAATATCTAAAAGAAAATCCAGAAAATTACATTGTATAAAATATATACATTTATTTGCATTTTTCAAAGAGAAATAAGTATTTGATCCCTCTAGCAAACAGCAAGAACAGCACATATCAGGAGGAATTTTGGTCCATTCCTCTTTTCAGATCATCTCTAAATCATTAAGATTTTTATGCTCTCGCTTGGCAACCCGGACCTTCAGCTCCCTCCATAAGTTTTCTATGGGATTAAGGTCTGGAGACTGGCTATGCACCACATCTTTGACAACAAAAGACCTGTGCCTCCTCCCCTGCCAGTTTCTCGTGGACTATGAGAGAAAGCATAGGCAGAGGATAGAGCAGCCGGTGTGGATGAGTTCTGGAGGGGACCCCATAAAACCAGATTACCAAGTCACCTTTAACTGACAAGACAAAACATAAACTAAACAGGGAGTGAGTAAACACCACACAACACTGCGCTACAGTTTTTTTAATGTTGTATCTAATAAATAGAAATCACTACAACATATCTAAATGTAAATGTGAAATAGCTCAGCCAGAAATGAACACTTTAATCTTATTCTTGTTTTCTTGTTAAAGGCTGAAGGCTAAAGGTAATACCTTCTTCTTTTCTTTCCTTACAATTCAACTTGTTGTAAATAATTATTTTTGATATAATGTCCCACTGAAGATCTTATTTTTTATATAATCTCTGATTTTGTATTATTAAACAAATCATTGATTTAATTCCTACTGATTGTGTCAGTGTGTATCTCAGAGGAGAACTGAGGATGAAGAGCTGATAAGTCTTTGATGGATCAAATTTAAGATCAGTTCTATCAATTATCTGATCTGACATCATGGTGACATCATTTCCCATAATTTTTGTGAACTGTGTTCTAATTAATTTAATCTTAAAACTTCATCTTGATGGAAACCAGTAAAAAATAGTATAAAATGTAGTGGAATCCGCAAATATATCTGGTAATAAAAGTTTTTATCATTATGAATATGTCTTCATAGCGAACAACAAGGTCAGCCAGGTCATTTTTACACTCGTCTGACACATCACAAAGACTTAAATCCAAGGTGTTGAGGCCAATAGACTTCAGTGTCTCTCTGGCCGAGCCCTTCCTGAAATCTGAACTCGATGAGAATGTTAGTAACATTTGGAATTTCCGACTGAGTATTCTGAGGACAGCTAGTCAGTTCAGTCTTCTAATGCGACACAAGGGAAGACGTCAGCAAGTTTTGCATTACGTTTCAGCAAAACAGGCTTGCCTGACATGTTCATGACCTTCAATGGAACCCATCTGTCTGCCCACAATGGTGTCACAATCCTGGCAACCATAATGCCCCTTGGAGCCGAACGAGATGTTGTGGATTCAGTCATGACTGCACTGCCTGGAGACAGCAGAGTGTTCTTTGGCAGTCTCCCCCATACAAGACACTCGTGGCCAGGTTCAAGATAGGTGGCAGAATTACACCTTACTGTGCCTATTTTGTCTGGAATTCCATCACCTTTCCATTTGTTCAATCCAGCTAACATAGACAGGAACTGCTCAGCTTCAGGGTCAGTGCAAGACGGCTTTGAAACGGCTTTCCAGTAATTGTCACATTTCTTTGACTCTCGAAGAATGTGTTTTATTACGTTAGTCCCCAAGATCAACTCATCATGTTGTCCTTCAACCACTAAAGTAGGCACAATGACTTTGCAGCCATACACTTCCATTTCAACAATAAAGGCTGATCTTGGACACACACTTCAACCTCCAACACCCACTAGCATAACTCCAGAAGAGAACCTGTCCTTCTTACTTATGGCACCCGCATCAAGAAGGGAACGTTCAGCAACCTCGTTCATTGTACATGCCATTGAACCGCTATTTAACATGGCACCTAGAGTTACTTTGTCACTAACTTTCACCGGGGTGTAGAATAAACTGTCACTGTGGCCAACAATTTGTGTTTTCTGATACACAAGAGCCATGTTCTCATCTGGGCAGTTGTTGACCGCTTCCTGCAATTCAGTGTAATCTAACTCTACTGATTGGGAGTTTATGTCTTGACTTGTACTGCCTCCCATCAAATACAAGTCTACTAGTTTCCCTGTGCTGGTTTGAAATGCAGTGCTGGCCTATGCGGACACTGCTGTCTTGAGTGACCAGGAGCTAGACAGCTGAAACAAAGGTGGTCTGACTTACAGTGGGACAGAGTTGAATGCCTGTTCTCGCTACAGACTCTACAAGGTCGAGAGTTAATATCAGAGCGAGGTCGTTGACGGTGCACAGGTGACGGTGTGCTATGCTGCTCCACTTTTAACAGTACTTGTTCTAACATACTCATCATACGACCAATAACTTTGTCATCCATCTGCTGGACACCTTGTGAAATCAATGGTGTCCTTAAGCGGTGGTCATGGGGCCGACAACTAGCTGAAACTTCATAGGCAGTCGCAGTGCGGTGAGCAGAAGTGCAGGAGCAACATGTAGGGCAAGGTGTTTTTTTCTTCAACATTAATTGGAACAGGGCTACACACTGTTTTTTGTGATTCAGTATTTACAACTGCAGCAGAATGGCTTTTAAAGTGTGTATGGACCTCCGCCCTTGCTGAAGCCCTCAGATCTCTCTGGTAGTCATCAATCTGTACTTGAATGTCCCTCGAGGTCCACTCACTAATCGGTTTGCATTTGAAAATGCATGAAAGTTCACGATCAGGGCAATGTTTTACAAACATGCGAGCCACCTCCTCGTTAATGTTTTCCATTCTCCGCCCTAGACGTTAAAGTCCCTCATCTGCTATATCTGCTGCTTTATTAAGCCTGATCCAGTAATCAACAGGGCTTTACTAGTGCCTTGGTAAAGTGGTATAAAAGATTAAATTATCTTCAAGAGGTAGACTTGATGAAGACTCACTGAAGTAACGGATAATAATGTCAAATATAATTTCTGGATTCTGCTCCACATCAAGCAATTCATTGCTCCTCAAAGCTATTTTCACCACATCCCTGGCTTTGCCCATCAGTCTGCTTAAAATCTCCTCTGCCTGCTCAGACAACTTGCATTTCTGTTTTTTCAGGCACGTGCTTGTCATGTCCACCTACTCCTTAACTGTATATTTATCAGTGCCATCCCCTCTGAATACTCTGGGTTCGATCTCGGATTTAACATTTACAGTCACTTGAGGTGCGTCTTGTCTGTGTGGTGTCGTACTGGTTTTTGGTGTGTCACTGGTTTTATCAAAAAGTCCTGCTGTCATCAATTTAGATGCTATTGAATCCCCTATTTGCATTCCCAACTGACCAACCATGTCAGCCAAGTGCTGAAAACAAACACTGTCATTTATGTGGGTAGAAGATTCTGAGCTGTCTTTTAGGTACTGCCCCAAAGGAGACCAATCCGGGCTCTCGATATGTCCTCTGCCCCTACCATGTCTTGTTGTCAAAGGAGAGTCACTGCTGTAAAACCAGCTAGAAGCTGGAACACTTGTTCATCATCTATAAAACTTTTGCCTCTGCCTAAACTAGGTATTTTACCTTTAGTGGATTCACCAATTTTCTGAGCCATAGTTCACGTTTAAAATCAATCACAATAATAAGTAACTGCACATTCCATCTAATATAATCGAGAACCACAGCTACAACAAATATACTGGTTCAAAAACAACATAAAAACACATTCCCCGACTGGCGCAAGACAAATTCTAACCACAGCACGCGATGCTTGGCAGCTCCCTCTGCGATCTAGAACGAGCCGATCTTGATGATCCAACGAAAGGTCACGGCACCACTGTAACGGTCTCTGCTACCATTGTTTTGGACTGTTAGATCGAGTGCATGTGGTCAAGAACTTGGATGGGGGGAATTAACACTCCAGACTCAGGATATGGTCTCTCTCTGCTGCATTTTATTTCTCCTGCACAGACACATGCACAAGCTGTTACTTCAGCTTACTCCTGCAACTGCACACAGCTCTATAAAAGTATGAGGGGACAAAATAAGATATACAAGTCTAAGTGTGATAAAAATCAGTAAAATGAGTTTATACTTGTCTAAAACACACCTACAAAATGTTACCACAGGTATTACAGCGCGCATACTCATCAATTCAGTTTGTGAGTACATATTTAGTGCTTATATATTTATTTCATAACGGAGCTTTTTCTAACACTGCTTACCTCCAGGAGTGCTTACAGCGCCACTGAAGGGATGCAAGCCATGAGGAGATAAAATTACATGGAAACCGGAAAGGTGTGGCAGTTGCGTGCATGTGCTGCTGGGAATTGTAGTCCCAAAAGCCATAACACCACGAACATATATACACTTGCATAATAAAAAACAACAACGTATTACCTTTAACATAAATTACTGCTTTAAATAATACAGAAGTTTTATGAGAATTCACAAAATAAGGGTAATGCTGCGTTATAAATACCTTTTTATTTAACTCCGTTACACCACTTACGTTCTTAACTACGAGCTTTTTGCTTTAGAGTACGGGTGTGGTCATTGTACCAAGGTGCTAGCTTTTTTCCCCGAATATGTTTAACTCTAGCAGCAGCAACTATATCCAGGGTTGAGCGAAATACACATTCTAATTTGGTGGTTGCAGCCTCAAGATGATCGGGCTCAGTAAGGGTATTAAAAGTAAGATTTGGAAGGTTATTAATAAATACAGCTGGAGTATCTGAAGTATTGGTGCACTTAGTGCGATACTGTGGGAGTAGATGAATACTATCTGATACATTTAGCACAAAAACTAAGAGATGGTGATCAGAAACTAGCTCACTTTGTGGTAAAACATCTATGTTTTATGTAGAGTACGCCCACAATACCCTCGTCAACTCCGCTACGGGCAGATCACCCTTCGAGGCCTCCTTGATGTACCTTACCCCACTATTTCCAGACCAGGAGGTTAACGAGACAGTTCCATCCGTCGCACACCACATGTGCCTTTGCAGGAGGGTCTGGAAGGACACCAGAGCTCACCTCCTCTGTCCGTCTGAAGCTGCCCCACCATATGCACGTTTCCCAGCTTAAACCTGTCACTGCCTCTAGACTTAGTCCCCCTGCCGACCCCCAACCCCGGCTCATCGATGGACAACCGGCGTTCAGGGTCAACCGACTGCTGGACGTCCGGCGTCGGGGCCGGGGGCTCCAGTATCTCGTGGACTGGGAGGGGTATGGTCCAGAGGAACGTTCTTGGGTCCCCAGCAAGAACATCCTGGACAAGGGGCTCATCCGAGAGTTCCACAAGGCCAACCCTGGTACGGCTTGGGGGTGGGGTACTGTTTTGGCCTTTTCACGCCAGCGCCCTTTTGCCCTTTTCTTTTTCCTCTCGCCCTCTGCCTTTGTTTTTGTTTTTGTCGTAGCAGCGTGTGTTGTGTTGTGTTTAAAGGGTGGTCAAAGAGTCGCAAGGGACAGAGCCTGACCCCGGGGGAGGACCACCAGGTCGTCTCTACGTTCCTTGCTCAGCCAGACCCGCCACTTTACTCTGGGGCCACTCATCGAAGTTCGCCTGCCACCCAGGAAACCTTACGTTGGCCCTCGTACGGAGGTTCTTCTGTTGGCCATATATGGAGGCAGGCATCAAGGAGTTTGTGGCACATCCACACATCCAACAGGGTTAACTATAGACGCATGAGGAAGCTGTCTGAAAGGGATGTCCCGGATTGTATCCAAAAAACATAAAACCACGGTTGTCCAAAGCATGTCAGATCCACAGGGTCAATATACACGGCCGGGCTGCTATAGCCAAACCTTTGTCTAAAACCAGGTGTTTCAGTTTCATTGTCCAATCCCTGTAGATATACACTTTAAATTCAGTACCATATCTCATGGACTAGACTTTAGGCTGTTGGGCTATCAGATTTGGATCTTTTTCACAATGCAAATGATATTACATTATCTGATATATCATCTGATCTTTTTGGCTTTTTGTGCCCTTTTTTTGGTGGGGGTGATTGTGGTGTGGTGTAGAAAGGTGGACTGTGGTAGCGTAGCGGTTAAGGTACTGGCCTCGGACCAGAAGGTCCATTGTTCAAATCCCACCTCTGCCAAGCTGCAACCGTTGGGCCCTTGAGCAAGGCCCTTAACCCACAATTGCTTGGATTGTCAAATTGTAGAAGTTGTAAGTCGCTCTGGATAAGGGCGTTTGCTAAATGTCGTAAATGTTCAACTTGGAGAAATTTGTGTTGTCTCCGTCTGTGGAAGTTTTGGGGCGGTGTAGAAAAGCTGATCTTTTAACTGTGGCGGAGTTTTATAATATCTCAGCGGCACGTACTGCTAGAAAGGCAGAGATTAGAGAGGTGGTGCTCCTGAAGTTGCGTGAAGACCGGCGGTTGCCTGTGTCCCTTGATTCAGGGAGTCCTGCATCACCCAGGCTGCTGTGTTACATGGGTTGGATAGTGATATTGGTGCGGTAGGGGGTGGTGATATATTGCCCATGGCAGAAGCTGTGGGGCATTCACCAGGAACTTCCCCAGGCATAGATCTAGTCACTACTCCACCAGGAACTGTTCAGCTGATTGACCTTGATTTAAACTTGGCTATTAAGCTGAAGGAGTTGGACCTGGTTGGACCAGCAGGAACGGGAGATGCAGGTATTGCGTGTCCGGGTGCTGGAGTTGGAGGCCAGCAGGGGTGCTTCCTCCAGGCAACCATTCTTTCGCTCGTCCGAGTTTGACGTCAGTAAACAAATCTCTCTGGTATCTCCTTTTAGGGAATCTGAGGTTGATTCCTATTTTACTGCTTTTGAGCGGGTAGCTGCCACTCCACACTTGCCCAAAGACGTGGACTTTGCTTCTACAATGCAAACTGTTTGGTAAGGCACAGGAAGTGTGCTCTTCCTTAACTGTGGAACAGAGCCGGGACTATGATAAGGTTAAGGCTGCTGTACTCCGAGCTTATGAGTTAGTGCCTGAGGCCTCTAGGTAACGTTTTCGGTCTCACCAGAGAGTCGCAGACCAAATGTTTGTTGAGTTTGCTCGTGAGAAAATGGTTTTATTTGAGAAGTGGTGTTCTGCTTCTAAGATAAATAGTTATGAATGGTTATAAGAGCTGATCTTGCTAGAAGATTTTAAAAAAAAATCTGTGCCTGAGGTGGTTGTAGTCAACCTGAATGAACAAAAAGTGTTAACGCTTTCAGAGGCGGCTGTGCTAACCGATGAATATGTCCTGACTCATAAGACAGCATTCCCTGTCAAAGCTTTTATGTTGCCTTTAGTCAGGGTTAGAAATAAAAAACGACAAAAGAGGGCACAGTGGTTGGTCACAAGCTTTTCGCACAATTGAGGGGTCCCCTAAAAGAGACGTGTGCCGCTGATTCTAAGCCACGCCCTCCTGAGACCCGTGTTTGTTTTTACTGTGGGCGCCCTGGTCATTTAATTGCTGACTGTACTGTGTGGAGCAAAAAGAAGGACAAACCCAAGAGTGTAGCTTGCATTTCTGCTTCTAAGCCAGAGGCAAGTAAAGATCCTTGTGCTGCAGTCTTCCATCCGTTTATTCTGGATGGTGTTGTTGCTTTGTCTGACAAAGATGCGTGTCAAAAGCCAGTTAGGGCAGCCCAATCTTTTATCTCCAGTGAGGTGCTTACTTTAACCAAGGAAACTTTTGCTGCTCTTATGTAGTTGTGTGTGGGATTGACCTTACCCCTTTTAGTGTGGGATGGTACAGGTAGCTGTACAGGATACATTACCTGATGCAGGTGTAGATTTGATTCTTGGTAATGACCTTGCTGGCGGCCAAGTGTTCCCTGTTCTTGAGGTGGTGCCTGAACCTTCCCCACCTGAGGAGGAGGATGTATTACACATGGAGTTCCCTGCTGTTTTCCCAGTCTGTGGCACTACTAGAGCTCAAAGGGAAAAACATAAAGAGAAAATTGACATATCTAATCTATTTGCTGCCCCTGACAGCACAGACCAAAAACTTACTGCAGAGTCTGTAAAGAGCTGCAGTAGGTTGGTTTAGCAGGTCTCTTCTGTCTGTTATGAGCTAACTCTCCCTGTATCACATGCTCAGTTAGTCTCTGCTCAAGAGAAAGATTACTCCCTGGTCAAGTGCAGGTCTGCTGTGGTGGACCAGAAGAAAATTCATGAAGTCCCTGTGAGTGGGTCAGTACATTTCAAATTGTGGTCCCCGAAACGTATAGGCCATATGGGTTCAGTTTAGCCCATGAACATGACATTGATGTTGGTAACAAACAGGAGGTGGGCACCAGGGTAACCCTGGGCACATCACTATTAAGGAACAAATCTGTTGTAAGGACATTGAACTTATGACCGTTAGCATGAGACCATTCTATCTCCCGAGGGAATTCTCGCATGTTATTATGATTGCGTATCAGTGCCAGGCTCCTCAAGTCCTGCTCAGATCAACTGTGCGGCATAGTTGAACACATGTTTAACATGAGCCTGAAGCTAGGAAGAGTACCTCAGCTGTGGGAAACATCTTGTGTGGTACCAGTACCGAAAACTCAGCACCCAAAAGATTTCAACAGCTACAGGCCAGTGGCACTGACTTCTCACCTGATGAAGTCACTGGAGAGGCTGGTCCTTAACCACCTCCGTCCTCTGGTGTGTCCATACATGGACCCTCTTCAGTTTGCCTACCAGCCTGGTGGATGATGCTGTCATCTATCTTCTACACCGAGCTCTTTCTCACCTGGAGAAGCCCGGGAGCACTGTGAGAATCACCTTCTATGATTTCTCCAGTGCTTTTAGCACCATACAGCCAGGGCACCTGAAGGACAAACTGGAACACAGTGGAGTGGACAGTCACCTGTCCAACTGGATTCTGGACTACCTCACCAACCGACCACAGTATGTGAGGACAAGGGACTG
>JAUZSV010417412.1:0-10958 GCA_034780495.1 Parotocinclus cesarpintoi
TTCTGGCGCTTCACACCTTTTGTGTGTTATTCATACTCGCGCTACAAGTGCGTCCCGAGCTTATATGCTTGCCATTTTGCGCTTCGGCCACTTCCGCAATTTCTTTGCCCCCCCCCCCGCGCTATGTGCGCGTTCGAGCTCATGCTCGCCCCCTGGTGCTTCGTCGTCCTCTGGCGACCAGTTTGCGCGTTGCTCCCACTCAGGAAGCAACCTCGGCGCGCCCCTTTATTTTTTTGTTTTTTTTTGTGTTAGGAGCTTTTTGCTCCGCTCTTCATCCCTTTTCAGTTGTTCTATATTATTTCCCCATTCTTATTATACGTCGTGGGATACGCTTACCCCGCATACCTGGGTCCTAATAAAAACCACCACATCTCGTAACAATAGTAAGACTGGCTTTGGGTTTATTGGCACCTGTAAAGTCCAGTTCTTGGTTACTGTCAGTGTAAATTCCAGAATATTTTACAATTGCCAGTGGCCATATATTTTCTGGTTTCTCTGCCACTGGGTTACTTGTCATTTTGCCAGGGATCAGTTCCCAAGTCTTCGAGTTATTTGGAGTGGGGGCTTTGACTGTGGTGAAAAGAAAAGAGCAAGCATATTCCACCAATAAAAAATATATAACCCAGATTGCACTCATTATTGCACACTAGGACCCTTAAGAGACAACAAATGACAAAATAGGTGTATTTGGGATGTGGGAGGAAGCTCCCACAGACCCTGACAGAACATGCAAACACTACATACTGCGACATTCCTAGCTACAGACCTATGCTACATCTTTTAATTAGTCTTGTTATTTTTGTACATTGGATTTAAAAATGTGTTATAATGCAATAATATAATATACCATAAATAAATTGCTATTGATTTGTGTGCTTCTGAGCTTTCCACCCCGTGTACAGAAATAATTTTGGAAGCTGTTGAGTCTCAACGGTCCATATGTGGGAACTCATAATTTGTTCATTCAGCCCTGAAAATAACCACAAATAAGGCTGCGTATTGTCATTTCAGTGGCCGTTTTAGTGTCAAAACGGAACTCAGATAATGTTTGCTTGTCACTGCAGTGTAAACACCCATTACACCAGAAATACTCTCAGGAAGCACAAACCCAAGAGCTGGCTATTTTGGCACTAGGGTTCGGAGAGCCGTATGGGTGTGAAAAGTGTGTGTGGTAATATGAAGGCTTCACACACAGTCATAAACAATGAGAACTAGCTTTGTGAATGTGGAAATTATTCTGGAAAAAAATACTTTATGTTTATTGGTGCAGTTGTGTAGGCTTGGAAATAACAATTTGCATTGCTAGAGGGAGCTACAGACAACACCCCCACATTCCCATAGTCTTAACCTTTCATAATTATACAAGAAGCTTCAGAAAGAACTGCAATTATTATTAAAGTTGCTACCCCTTTCGTACTCCAACAACCATTTTTATACTTCTTTAATACATATGAGGCCAGACTTTTTTTATTGCTTGTTTCGTGTTTTCGCTGACGATCATATTTGAAGAATACAAAAATAATAATTTTTTTTTTTTATTATTTCTCGGATCCACAGCAGCACCAATGGTTAAATAAATAAATAAATAATTTTTTTTATCTTTTTCCGCCCTCCGTTGGAAAGCCAACGGTTTTCTTCTGTTCATTTCTTTTCCAGATCCACTTTAATTTAATTGTACGTTAAATAAAAATTTTGAACAAATTTCCATGGTGAAGGCTGTGAAAAATAAAGATTTATTTGTATTTTTTCCTCCCTCCCTCCCTCAGTATATTTTTAAGTTAATAAAAGTTTTTTAAGTTTAAAAAACTCCTGCTAGATATATGTTGGTGGATTCCACAAATATTTCCTAGCATTTTTAGGCTCAAATTGGAGACCCCGTGACAGAATGTCCGTTACACAGTTGAGTTCTTTTTTTCTGCTCAGTTCTCATCGCCAGTATTGCATGGTGTGAAACAGGTTTGACCAAACTCTTTATTACCGTTATTGAACTTTTCAAGGTTGCCTTGTTTACTATTTAAGCGATGTCGTTTTCCAATCATGACTTTCGAATCATGAATTAATGTACAAAAGCCTGGATCAGTATAGAAATGGACACACAGAAATCCAAATGATCTTATTTAGCACATGGTTCCTCAAAGAACTAAATCTAGGAATCATTTCAGAACTGTATTGCAAAAGTGTTTCCGTCTCTGGTTTATTTGGTGTGTTCTTAATCACCTAGACAAAAAAATTAGTCTGAGATGTCATTTCTTCTATTATGCTTTGTGGCGCCTCGCCTTGACTTAATAGCAAGTTACGCAACGCTACATGTATAGATATTGTACAGAATTTAATCATCCAGGCTACCAGTATGAGAGTAATGTGCAAATGGTTTAGGGTCAACGTTAAAATACAAAAATATTTTGTTTTAGAAATGGTACAGTGAACATATATATATATATATATATATATATATATATATATACATATATATCGAGGCCGAGTGGACACCAAAATTATAAACTTGGATTCATCACTTCATAATCCACTTAATTTAATCCTGTTGTGCTTATAGAAAAGCTGTTTCTTGGTCGCTACCCTTTAAAAAGAGAAGATTCTGATCAAGCTTCTTTGGACTGTAGAAGAGTCAACATGGGGTCCTGATGAAGCTGCCAGATTTTGTACAGATTAGGATTTTTAATAGTGTAAAAACAATTATATATGGTGACTATGTTACTGCTAAAACAATGGTTCATCTCATCTAATGGTGGCTGTAAAAAGTACTAAAAACGTACTGTACTTCTGACTGAATACATCTGTTTCAGACTTTCAAAGAACAACCATTAAGAAACCGGTTCCTCCAGACATCTTTAAATTCTGTGAACACACAGCGATGGTCATGTTGTCATGTTGCAATTGTGTGTGTCTGGCTCAAGTTTATAGGTTTGTGAGGACTTAATGGCTTACAAAAACTGCAACTTTTTGGGAAAACCAACAGAGCCAAGATATTAATTAGGTTACTAAGGTTAGGGTTAATTAAGGTGATTACAGTCATATTATTAATATCACTCAATACTAATCAATGCAAACTCCCCACAATGGAAGACAAGTGTGTGTGTGTGCGCGTGTGCGCATGCGTGTGTGTGTGTGTGTGTGTGTGTGTGTGTGTGTGTGGTGTTTGTAAGACAGGAAATCACCATGCAAATACAAACTCATTTAATCTTCACACCTATGATGCACTTTCCTGCTGGGTTATTTTTCTTTACACAGCTGTTAAATCCCCGGGTTTATTTCTTTGGTATGCTGTTTGAGGAACCTGTTTGCATACATATTTGCACTTGTGAAGGTGCAAAGTCTTTCTTTGCGGTGAGCGAGCTTGCATTAAATGTATGGCGTAGGCGCAATTTATTTCATGCTTTTATTTAAAGTCTGATCGTTTGTATGTAAGCGGATTTCTGCACACTCCGTGCACCTGTTGAACCTGTTGACAGAGCTACATTGAGAGTGGCTAAAACAACAATCATGATTATTTGCCTCTATCTCTACGGCTACATGAAAGGGATTTCGACCTTGAAGTCAAAATACTAAATCTCAGTTACAAACACAGCTGCACAGGTGAGCTCTATTGGGTTCATTACTGATTAACTGGACGAAACAGCTTTTAAAGAAAGCTCTGGCTCTTAGCACTTTGATATGCGAGTTTTCAAAGAGGACAAAAATGGGGCGTAGTGCAAATTGCAGGTTCATCAGTCGTAAAACCTGGGAAATCATATCATGTTTGTAGGGAAATCGTTTTAAAAGTAATGGCAGTGAATAAAGCAGAGGCTCATTGACAGATAGTCAATAGCCCGGCCTTAAAAAATGAGACTTTATTGATATCCAGCCTTTATTTAAACTAAATGTGATCTTCACAAAGCTAAAACACATGCAGAAGGAAATCTATGTGTCGCAACATATAGGAAACGCAACATGGAACTCTGAGAAAAAAAAAATAATTTTTTGATATAAATCATTAAGGCTGTCACCGTACGAGAAGGCAACTTTGTGTAGAGTTGTAAATCCACAAGGCCACAGGTAGCATGTTGGGGATCAGGGGTGGGGTTTTCCGGAGACTGACAAAATTCACCAAGCACAAGTATCACCGTGGACGTGAAATCAGTCTGTCATAGGGCTCTGTAAGCACACCATCCAACCTTCAAACTCCAGTCCAACTCCAGGAACAACTAACTCTAAACTCAAAGCCCCCAAAGCCCCCAGAACTGCCTGAGACCAAAGGTAATATGAAAGCACAGGTTAAAAAACCTGATGATGATTTCGGGACGATCCGCCCCTACATACTGCTTGAATTATTCAAGTGGTTTACACTGTGGTAAAACTCTTGTCATGTTCTTCCAAATTACCTGATTTAATCAAAATTGATCTTTGATGGGAAGTGCAGAATGTGAGAAAGATCTCCATCCCTTTCATCCTCTAAAAAACGAAAAGTATTCTTCCTGACAAAGTTCCAACGTACAGCCCCAAACCCTTCCGAGCTTGTATGAGAGCATTCCAAGAAGGATTAAAGCTAAAGGAAGTTGCGTTGATGTCAGAACATCAATGGAACAAAAAAAAATGAAGAGACACAAGAGAAGAGAATTCATTTAAATTCTTGCTTTCCAACCACCACAACATCTTTCCAAACATCTCCCGCTCACTCAACACACTCTCACCACACACTTAAGTGAGCTTCTGGTCGGGACTTCCCTGTTTCCGAAATATTAATATTAGACCCGCATGCTTCTACCTGTAGCTCCATTCTCCTGCCAGCAAATGCATTACCTGAGAAACAGAGACAGAAAATAACTGTTGCTTCCACGTATATCAGCGTTTACAAGATATGGTGTTACAGCCAGCTGTATTTTATACTTAGTGACTTTCTTCTTTTTCTTCTGGGACAACCATAGAGCATGACTCGAGTTCCAAATTTGAAACCATCAAAAGCAGTGGATGTCTTTACTGAGATAAAAGGAAAAAAAAGGGTCAAAAAGGATTTTCTCTTATATATATATATATATATATCATGAGATTTTAAGCCAAAACCTTCTTCCATCAGTGAGAGCATAATTGATTACTTACAAATAAATTATTTAAATATCCTACAATGCGATTTCCTGGATTTTTTTCTAATTTTGAAGTGTACCTATGACGAAAATTGCAGACCGCTCTTATCTTTCTATGCAGTAGAACTTGCGCAATCACTGGCTGACTATACAGTTTTGGGCCTCAATGTATGACCGATCGAAATGGAATGGACTTATTAGATTTTTACAAGTTCAAGTTCAGGTTTATTTATTTCTGCAACGGAGCATTGCCTCAAAGCAGCTTCACAATATTACACTGTCCTAAAAGGCCAATCCCAAGTTGGGCAAGCCTAGGGCGACAGTGGCAAGGAAAAACTCCCTAAAATGGTAGGAAGAAACCTTGGGAGGACCAAGACAATTTTTACAAAATTAATCTAAAGTGCTTGCCTACTTTTGCTATATAAACATATCATGTTTATCAATTATGAGTGCAGACTTCATCAAAGCCAAGAGAGCAAGTTGGTACTGTAGGGCAGAAGTGAAGAAGATGGTCAGATCAGTGAGGTCATGACCAGTTATTCTCAGACAGGAATACGCAGAAAGCCTTGACAGCTGTCTATAGGTTGGCTGCCGAAGACCTCTCAATAACATCCGGTACTTCCTGTTTGGGTAGCCGTATGGGCATGTAACTGAGCTCAGACATGACACTAGGGCAGTGTATCTAGACTTGCTGTGTCTGCTTGTGTGTTGTGTTCATAGACTTTTCAACATGGCTTGGCGCTTTTCAGACAAGCTTCTATTAGTGTTGGAGCTGCCCAGTCAGCTATACTGTAAGTGCTCCTGTTAAACTGGAAATAGGTAGGAGCAACTCCACCATCCTTGGCTGCAGCACTCAGCACAGTCCCAGACTGCTCTTGGAAACAAATTAGCACACGAGGAGCTTCATGGATCAGATTTCCATGGCTGAGAAGAAAAGACTAAGTTCACCATGGCCAGTGCCAAACACTGGAGCTGTGTAAAACACCGTCATTAGGAGCATTGGAAATAGACTGGCAGTATGAGCACAGGACATGCCTGCATTCATAGTGGATGGACTGGAGGAGGAGGAATAATGGAGAATAGATATAGAGAACTTAATTTGGTGATGGTCCTTGTTATGTGATGTGGTGGTTTTTGGTAGGACCCAAGGATGCGGGATAGACGAAATCCCACGATGTATAATAATAATGGGGAAATAATATAGAAAAACTAAAAGGGGACTAAGAGCGAAGCGAAAGGCTCATGAACAGGAGTGAGGCTGGTTGGGTGCCGACGACGGAGAAGCGTGAACTTAGGTGAGCGAGGAGCGCAGGAGTACAGGACGGGATACCCTCAAAGTGCCCCTAAAAATACTAAATACCTCGGGGATTCCCCCCGTACGCGTCCATTGGCACTAAAAGACCCCGGGTTGTAACCACTATCCCTAAAGCTGTGCTTAAGGGTACGCGTGCACCCGTGGTTGGGCGGGGATACCGAATGGAGACGACCTGGCACCGAACAGCGCTAAAACCCAAATCTAAATAACAGGAGAAGCAGCTGTTAGGAATCAGTTTATAATTTGGATACTGGATATAAACCGTCTCACCGATAGCTCTGTAATGGGGACCGGCGAGGACGGCGAACGCTCCGGGGTCAAAAGGTAGGAACCCTAACAGTCACTCCATGATCCTTGTTTCCACTGATCTTCATTCTAATCTGTATAAACTTGAACATCTCTTAACCTGCTTTCTTGGCTTCTAACCTTCCAAAAAGATATAATCCCACACAGTGGCCTAAGACTTTTGCACAGTACTTTGTGTTTGATGTACTGTGAAACAATTACTGCTGCTGTAACATGGAGGTCAGCTGAGCAGAAGAATTGGGCAGTGCAGAGCAGAGCGATGAGATTTGGGGGCAGAGAGGCAGTCTTGAACAATCTTAATTACTTGAGTTGTACTAGTCAGGAGTTAAAAAAAATAAGACATTATCCTGAAATATTTTAAGTGCTGTGCGGCAGGTCAAACCTTTCAGCGTGTTTGTAATAATTACTGGCTGCAAGGACTCCCTGTGCTGCTGGATGACCAATTAAA
This sequence comes from Parotocinclus cesarpintoi, assembly GCA_034780495.1. Taxonomy (NCBI): domain Eukaryota; kingdom Metazoa; phylum Chordata; class Actinopteri; order Siluriformes; family Loricariidae; genus Parotocinclus; species Parotocinclus cesarpintoi. Next base: position 7,148 of record JAUZSV010417412.1, read on the forward strand.
ACGTAGCCACGAGCTTTGTTAGCATGAAATACACAACCTTTGAATGGTATTTTATACCCTGTGTCTGACTGCACACTTACATCATCATATAACACATGCTGCTGGTCCTGCATAAATAGATCTGTTAGTAAAGGTAGAACTTTCCTTCTCCACCTCCTTAGATTTAAAGGAGCTTTTGTTATCTACAACTCACTTTTTCAATGTTATTTTTACAGTGAACAAAAACACAAGGTGTGACTAATGCAGTCTGAGCTACGATACCTTACATTCATCCATCTATTACCTTCCGCTTAATCCACACGGGGTCGTGAACCAGCAACTCTGGGCGCAAGGGTAAGAACAACCCCAGATGGGGCGTCAATCCATCTTAGGGCACACACACAAACACACACACAGTTACACACTTAGGGCCACTTTAGAGACACCAAGTAACCTAACACGCATGTCTTTTGGACTGTGGGAGGAAACCGGAGTACCTGGAGTAAACACATGCAAACACTGTGAGGACCCAATGATCGAACCTGAGACCTTCTTGCTGTGAGGCCGCGGTGTTACCCACTGAGCCACGATGATGCAGAATGTAATATTTAAATCATGCTGTATCAAAAACTTCAAGCATTATTTAGCAGGCATTTCCATCTAATCATCAAGGGCAGAATCACTAATGGACGCACTGGGAAAAGTAACACACCTCTTGCTCTGTTGCGGTGACCGTTCCACTGTATCCGAGCATGATACATATTTTGGCATTTTCAACCATGGTCGGCGTGCAAGGCTGGAACCAGGGTGGTCTGTTATTTATGTCTGTGATGCTGACTTTGATGGTGGTGGTGGCAGTATGTAATGGCGTCTGTCCTGAACTTGGTGCTGTATCCTGAAAAACCCAAGAGATCCTCTTTATTTCAGAAAATGAACTGTAGATGCAATTCATGAAACTAATTTCAATTCTAATTACCTGAGCATGAAGTTGCAGACTGACTTCTTTAGCTGTGTCATAATCTAAAACAATATTGACCAGAATCTCTGGGTTGATTTCTGACTGCAGCCTAAATTCTCCCTGGGGTGGAGAGCAAATGTTTAAAATCAATTCAATTTTTCTTATTATTTTGGCTTTTGATTGTTCTAACAAAATATTTAAGACTACCATTGGGGATTCAAGGCTGTAGTACAGCCGATCCAGATCACGGTCTGTAGCCTCAATTTTGCCAATGCTTGTTTCTTTTGGTGATAGCTGAATAAAGAGACATGGTCCGTTTATTGTTACCAGTGACAACTTTCAAGTGCTTTTCATGTCTAAATGACTTCTTTAATACATTTATGTTTATATATGTTCTTACATATTTATACAGTATAATATCACATTTACCTCATTCATTGTCAGAGTGTACAGGTTCTGTGCAAACACTGGAGGGTTGTCATTGATGTTTTCCACAATCACAATTATTTGTTTGATGATCTGAAAAGAATCGTTTTGCAGTGTGGCATGTGCCGTGAACTATCATCATTTTGGTAAAATCCTGATCTGTAATATTAATATTGAGCAAGCTTACCGGAGTTACTCCTGACTTACTGCACTGTATTCTGACAGGTAAAGCACATCCTGCAGGCAGGGCCTGAGACGAACACACAAAGGAAAAGGGGATTTTTAAAGCACTCTGAATTAATTCTAAATAATTGACTAATGCCTTGAACATGGTTTAAGTAAGAAAGATATGTACTTTTCACAAGACTAACATACTGCTCAAAAAATTAGGGGATACTTCAAAATGAAATAACCCATAATTAAATGTTTTATTTGTCAAGTATTAAAACTGCAAAATATTTACCTCATAATCCAGCACTTTTTTTGCCAGAAGCTCTTTTTCATTTATTTCAAAGGCATTTTCATCATCTTGTGTGATAGTAAGGCTCACTCCTACGTCAGTGGATAATACAGCCACTACTTGGCCAACAGTGTTATTTTCTTCTATACTCGCAGTAACTGGGACTATGCATACTGTGGCAAGAAGATATAATGTACAATACAAATCACTTTGACACACTGACACTTATGTTAATGTTGTTTTATATATATATATATATAGATCTTTGTTTCGGTTACTGATCAAAAAAATGTTATAAACATATGTATCATACACTTAAAAAACATTGTCTGTACAGTTCCACATAACTGTATTTTAATGTTAATCATGTGTAAAACTAATAACATGAATATTTTACAGGCAGTTGATCAACATTGTCAGCTGACCAGTTTATTAGCATTATTTTTATAAACAGACTTACGTTCTTGACCATAGCTGGTTATGGAGAATGCAACCAGGAGTAAGAAACCTATTTTGACTGATATAAGATGTTTTAGATCCATTGTGAAGTTCGATGGCTACTCTGTCTTCTCTTACAACCAGCACATAAACTAGGCTGACTGATGAGAGAAAACAGCTTTTGTGTCTAACCTTTGAGATGAGAACTTATCAGTATATTATTGGCCATAAAAGCTGGATATGTTGGACTTTTGCCCTCACATAACCCAGACACATCAGCACATAGGGAATTTATGTATTGTTAATGCCACATACACCTGCAACATGGACCCACCTTTTACCTCCGTATAGTCTCAGAGAAGGGAAGCGTATCTGTGACCCATTTTCTCACTGCATGTACATTTGCCTATGAAAGGCGGAAGTGTTCCTGTATTCTTTCATCTATTGTAATCATTTCGACAGATTTTTGCTACAGTATAGAATGAATAGTGGGCTGAACTCTAAAAATGTCAAATATACTAAATGGTTTTATAGTAATTTAAGCATAAAGGATTTCTATAGTTAAATGGTACGATGAATTCTAAAACCTAGCTCTACAGGTGACTCAATTATTTGTGTATATAATAATAGCTCATATCAGTATCGAGTCAATATTAATAGCTATCTGTTCAGTAGGCAAAAGTCCAAGATTCTATGATGAAGAAAAATATACCTACGGAAAATGGGAGGAATATATCTGAATATCTAATGGATATGTATAGATATGTTTTTAGTGTTTTTTAATTCAATTCAATTCAATTTTATTTGTATAGCGCTTTTTATAATAGACACTGTCACAAAGCAACTTTACATTGATGTATGAACAAGTAATCTGAAACTGATGCTATGACAAAAAAAATGTTTAATTGTTAAATGTTTAACTAACAAGATTTTAAAAGAAAATGGTTATGTTGTCATGGAAGCAGCACCTAACCGCAAATTCGAAGGTTTGGTAACCTGAATACCATATTCCAACTTTTTTTCTTGCTATTGTCTGAAAATATTTGCTACTTCAGTCTTTATCACTGTGGAACAAACTTGCGTCCTCTTTCGGGTTCCTTAAAGCTCAGGTTCTTTTTTATTTAGTTGTGTACTCCTTAACAGTGGTGAATGTCGTATCTAGACACGTTATTTGCTATAATAGTCAGTGTCTGATTTTTGAAGGTCAGCAATGTAGGCTCTTTCATTTGTGTGTTCCCATAGGCTGACAAATTTGGCCTTGGTGTCGTCTTATTTATAACCTTGTGGAGCAGTCTTGTAGGATGACTTTGTGGATTTTATGACTCTCAAGTTAAATTTAAATGGGAACAGGATTTAATTACAGTAAACATGCTAATGAAAAAAACTTTAAGACTTTTTAATTCTGTGAGTTCTTATCTACTTTTTTAGACTGACCTTTTTCACTTAATATACTGTATATTGTTGATATTTAAGAAAGCCATATGCAGTTGGAAGAAGCAGAAAATTTGTGTTACAGTGGTGTGAAAAAGTGTTTGCCCCTTCCTCATTTC
>JAUZSV010417433.1:0-10956 GCA_034780495.1 Parotocinclus cesarpintoi
ACACCCCCACCCCCCCCCCCCCCCCCCCCCCCACACACACACACACACACACACTGTCTCACAATTTCTCTCTCTCACACACAGTGCCTCACAAACTCTCTCTCTCTCTCTCTCTCACACACACACACACACGCACACGCACGCGCACACACACAGTCTCCCTATACAGGTGAGGGCAGAATGATTACTGGAGCTCATTAATGCTGCACCTAACCTTAAGCTCAGTAACCTACTAGAGATTTAACTCTTTTGGTTTTTCAAGAGAAAGTTACCACTTCTGCAAGTAGTTTTTTATACTACAAAAACACCAGATCCCCAGGTCTGGGTCCTTTCTGTGTGGAGTCTGCATTTCCTCACTGTGTCTACTTGTTTTTTTTTTTCTTCTGGGTACTCTGGTTTCCTTCCACAGTCTAACCCATTAGCTTAACTGATTATTCTAGATTGGCATGATCTGGTTATATATATGACTAGATTTAAAGTAGCCTTCAATATAACCTTAAGCTGACTAACTTCAAGCAAATATTTTCAATATAGTAAGGTAAGGCCAGTAAGGTGTCTCCAGCATGCCAAAAATGTCAGATCTTTATATCTTTGTGGGGACATTTGGTCCGATGTCCCATGAACAACCCACACTCAAACACACGTTTGTATTTTCTGTCATTGTGATACATGTGTAATTTGCATATAGTCTCCTATATCGTCCAATCAATAGGAGACTTTTTCCCTCTGCGTGTGTGTGCATGTGCGTGCGTGTGTGTGTGTGTGTGTGTCCAGATGTGACATGGCCTCCAAATCACCATAAACACTCCCACCATCCCTCCCATTACTCTACTGTGACCTGTGTGTGATGTTTTTGAAGAATAATTATGTAACACATCGATAAGCATCAACTGTCAGAGCATAGCATTTCAGTATAACATGAATCTGCGACAAACAAAAGCACCACACAATTTAAAAATGTTAGGATGCTCTGTATTTTCTTCAAATGCCATTGTCTGTAAGTCATGATGTCGGATGCGGGGTTTATTTGACTGGTGTATTATCGTCAAAATGAAACTTTCAGCTTGGAATACATTACGCTGTCTAACGTCGGTGCAAAAACAAAAGTGCATGACTAATGCATGTTATGAACTGTTATAGACATTTTGGACAATAAACACAATATGCTGTGCAAAACTTTTTTTCGTGCCGCTATGAATTTTGGACAGGTCTTAGAGCTACACCATTATTATTTTTCTGCAGGCAAATTGCTCAGAGCTGCTGAATTGTGAAGAACCCAACCAAGCAAACGTGGGTTAGGAGATAAGGGTCTGGAGTCTGTCCCAGTGAATGCAGGGCGCCCCAGTTGTAGACATGCTCTTGATGGAACCACCAGTTTCTCATAGGGCAGGCAAGGGTCAAAGCTGCAAAGCTGGGGATGATCCCCTTGTTGGACTCGCCTCCCTTAGGCACTTCTAATCTGATTTGCATGTATTGGCCAGCCTACCTGGAAGGCACGTCCTGGCACTCTAATCCGACACCACATTTGTTTATATGTATTTTATTTAAATGTAATTTTTTAGTTTTAATATTAAATTAAGTAATCAAAATGAAAACAGCAATGTTAATTAGTTCAACAAGTTAAAATTAGGTGTGTTGAACCTTTTTGTTGGCAAACTGTGACAGCATATTTATTTAGTTCTTTATTAAACCATTTTCTCCTGGTAGGAATGTTGGTATTCCAGAGTCTGTCCCAGGAATACTGCCACAAGGTGGAAATTCATCCAAACATGGGCGTTAACATTCTGCCGAGCTCCCATGCCACACGGATTCATTAGTTTATTTAGTAACGGATTTACTTGCTTATTGTTTCAATTACTGTGGCGTTTTGTAAGTCGCTCTGGATAAGGGCATCTGCTAAATACTGTAAATGTAAATGTTTATAATGTATAACATGCACGAAAAAAATATATAATTGTCTCAATTACCATACTAAGGAAAACAACTTGTCTTATTTTTGAGGCAACGCTGCTGCCATATTTGTTCATTATTGTATTTATTGTTTTGATCTTAGGACACCTGGGCTTTCAGGACAGTTTTGTCACATCAGGCGTCTTCACCGTCTCCGAACTTGTTCGAGTGTCACAGAGTAAGTAACTATGAGTTACATTTTTTCTGGTAGTGCATGCAGATAAAAGTTTAGTGCCTCATTTCTGGCGATGAGGAAAACATCATGTACATTTTTGGATGAGATTCGGTTAGTGTGTGTATTTACGGTTTTCTGGTGGGTATCTTTGATCAGTGGCCTGAATGGAAAAATAAAGAATAGAAGTCAACATACAAAAGCTTCTATCATCTTTATCGTCATTTATCATCATATGTCGTGCTTATTGTTTTTATTATTCTTATTATAATTCACTTCTTACATAAATAATAAACTGTCAGCAGCAACAACTGGGTTTGTCTTCTGACTGTAATTCACTTTCTAAATATTGCACACTAATACAGTCTGTACCAGATACTGGAGAGATTTCTTATTGATCTGACAGTGCTAATCTCATCTTCTGGCTGCTCAGTTTTGATTGGTTGCTGACAGTGGGGCTGCAGATCAAGTCGTTTTTGCAAATCTTATTGGAACTTTCCACGAAGAAAAGTTTGCAGAGACGCGAATATGCAGTTAAGAACAATTTCTTGTGGAAGGAGTTTATTATTAATCTCAATACTGCACGCCCTGAAATGCCTTCATCCCGAACACTAACTTTATAGATATATATTTATAAATATATACATTTTAAGATGCATTATTTGCAATCTGTCTCCTAAATCAGGTTATATTACATTGCTTAAAGTAAACAGGACCAGTAGTAAAAACAGAAACGACTTATGTTTTTGAGGTATTTTTTTTATTGTTTGTGACCAAACATTACAACAGCTGGTCAGCATGCACCGGTTTTTCAACCAAAGTTATGAGTTTGAATTGCAAACTGTCAACATAAATCTGCTCTTTACAACCAATAGAATGGAAATCATTATCAGCACTGTCATATGATAAAAAAAAAAAAAGTAATCCAATTTACCTTGCTTTTATTTGAATTTGATTTACAAGTGCATAGCTTTAATCGATTGCATTTATGATCTTCCTTTTTAATAAATACCCAACATTTATGTGATTTAGCAAATGCCCTGATGCAAAGTGACTTACAATTAATACAGTTTTACAATCCCAGCAATTGTGGGTTAAGTTCCTTGCTCAGGAACCAAACTGTGGTAGCCTGGCAGAAGCGGGATTTGAACCCTGGACCTTCTGATCCATAGTCGGGTACCTTAAGCACTAGGCCGGCACGTCCCAAGGAGTGCAGACAATGTTCTGATTACTACAGTGATACCTCCTTAATAATGATAATAATAATTAACTTTATTCTTATTACTTTATTATATTTAGCCTATTAAGCTGTGGTTTCATTTGCCATGTGGAGTTAAAGTGCTTCTGTGATGGACTCTACTGTCGCAGTAGTTGCATATAGTGGTCAGGGTGTAAGGATTAGTGAATTGGGGACCTTTTTGGAAACAGTCTGTAAGTAATAGATTTTAATATAAATATTTAGCTAAATATTACGATTTATATAGTACGTTATTATAGTAGTATTGATAAACGTAAACTGGTAAAAGACCCAGAACTCGTATATAGACTTAACCGTTCTTCCTTACAGCCCAAAAAAAATACTGCTAGACCCATGTACTGTCCGTCTCATGGAGACTTGTGGTCTACCCTAAAGATAAGCAGTGAACGAACGGAGCAGGGAAACGTGACCTTTAAAAATTGCAGACGTCTACAGTGGAGGGTGACAGAGCACAGCATGATCCATACGGACCTGTCGATTGGTGCTAACAATAGCCAATCCAAACTGCCTGTCAGCACTCTGATCAAAGAGCCATTGATCCCACCCCGGCGTGATTTTATCGTGGGCCCAGCAGTATACAGAGACGAGGAGTTCCAGGGGCCCTGGCAACAGGCTCACGCATGGTTCTCCCCGCTGTTGGTCCTGCGTCGCTTGCCAGTGCAAAAGCAGCATCTGGAGAGAAAAAAAGGGAGAGCAAATGTCTGGGTGCCACCACCACAGCATGGTACTGTGACTGCACATGCACAGGAGGAGAGGAGGGGTTAGCTCAGTGTGTGTGCGAGAGAGAGAGAGAGAGAGAGAGAGAGAGAGAGGAAGGAAAGGCATGCGCTCAGGATAGAGTCAGTATGTGTGGGGAGAGGGTGAGAGAGAGATATTAGTCCGATTAGCTCAGCCGGCGCTGTGCTGCATCCGAACTCCTGCCATATGATTGTAATGAGATTAAGGAATATGCATAATTGATCTTGCTCCACAGAGGCATCGGCTTTTATCCTAACATCTGTGACACGTGGAGAAGAAAGACCAATGCTGGGTGACATATGCAGACTGTTGTGTTCAAATCGAAAGTGATATTTAAATTCCTTCCTTTACCCTGCCCCATTTTGGTCCATAGTATTATTTGTTTTCTGTGAACTCCACATTATGTACTGTATTTCAGTTTAAAGCAGGCTGACGTGGTAATCATAGTTCCCTGAATCTGTTGGTTTGGAGGTTATACTGTATTTATGTACCTAGGCCTATGCAACATATTTCTATATTACAATTTTTGACCGTTCAAGACAATATTAAATGTACCATGCATTTAGTTTAGTCGTGTCATGAGATTCAGTCATTTATGTCAGACAAACTATACTAAACTAAACTGATAAACTGTGATGGGCTTACCAGTAAAAGTGAGTAAAGTCTACACCTGTAGCCTTCCTTCTAAAACTTGTAGTCTTTACACTTTAAAAATAGATCAAAATACACAAAAAAGCTCAGAATGCATGTTTCACGTACAAGCCTACAGTGTGAGTCTTGCATCTTTTCTTATTAAGTACACCTTGTATTTTTTATACAATACATTTTACATTGTCTTTTTTTATTATAAACATAATCTCAAGGCAGATTTTAAATGAGCAGTGTCTCTCATGAGCAAGCCAGAGTTGACAGTGAAAATGAAAAATCCCAGAGTCCAAATGGGAGAAATACCTTGAAAGAAAGCTGGCACACATGGGCAGCCCATCCTCATCTGTGTGAGACTGGACAAGATGAATAATTAATCAACTGTAGCATGTATGAACAGAGTCATTAGAAGCTGTAATTATGCTGCTCACAAAAATAGGGAACATTTCCAAATGAATATGAAGCGTTTAAAAAAAAAAAAAAAAAAAAAAAAAAAAAAAAAAAAGAGCGCATTTTATTTTATTAAACAATATCATCAATAAAGCCAATTAAATATCAAAGAATGTTGTTCGATTACGCAAATAAAGTGCCATCTCAGTTATTGTGAGTAGTAAGTAGCAAAGGATATATTAATTGACGAGAAACTGGACAAGAGTTCCCCCACATTGACTGTTCAGTAGGGTGTATGGTCACCCAAAACTGCTAAAACACACTAACAGTGACGGGATCGGATTGTCCAACATTTATTAAGGAATTCTATTCGTATTTATTTTGAAATATCCCCTCAAGTTTTGTAGAAGATAGAAAATGTTCAGTGTATTAATTTACATAAAAGTGTAGTTAGTTGAGCTGTAACTGTTAATAGAGGAGAGGGAAGGTGTCTGGTCATTTAATGATCTTCACCATCATATCAGGCTCTAGTAGTACACGCAAGTAGTTACACCAGCAGTTCTAGCTTTTAATTTAACTTAAAGTGAGAGCCAGAAGGTAACAAAAACATGCTTGCAGACTTAGGCTCAAGTGTTCATGTATAATATAACATCCCAACACACCGGGGAGCACCTCTAAAAGAGGAACAACTAACGAAACGCTTGGTTAAATAATTTACATTTATAGCATTTAGCAGACACCCTTATCCAAAGCGACTTACAATTACTACAGTCCTACAATTCAAGTAATTGTGAGTTAAGGGCCTTGCTCAGGGGCCCAACTGTGGAAGAGGTGGGATTTGAACCCTGGACCTTCTGGCCCATAGCCCAGTACCTTAACCACTAGGCTACCACAGTCCATCGTTGGATATCGTTAAAAGTGATAAAAGGTTTATCTTATGATTTACGAAAGTGTACTAAAGGGTCTTAAAGGGGCTCAGGATTGTCCCTCATCAATACTGGGACATGATTTTCCTCTTTCAGCTTGGATAATCCGAATCGTCGGCAGAATGAGGCCAACAGATTCTCTTCACTACATACAAATCTTTTAAATCTCATTTCTTTTTTTATTGGATATGAACCAAAATTTCAACAACTGACCGCAGAACTTTTGTCTTTCGGCCTCCAAGAAAAAACATCCAAATTTTCAGACCGTTCAGGCTGGGTCACTTTCATTCTTGGTCCTCCTTAGGGAGTTTTTCCTTGTCACTGTCACCCCAGGCTTGCTCAGTTAAGGTCTAGATCTTTGCAGAGCTGCTTTATGACAATGCTTGGTCGTTAATAGTGCTAAAGGCATACTGGAATTAAGCGGCCTTGCAGTTAAGGTACTGGACTGTGGACCAGGAGGTCCAGGGTTCAAATCCCACCTCCCAGGCTTACACAGTGAGGTAAGCAAGACCCTTAACCCATGATTACTTGGATTGTAAGACTGTATGAGTTGCAAGTCGCTCAAGATAAGGACGTCTGCTAAATTACAAATGTGGTAAGAGTAAAACTGTGGTAGCCTAGCGGTTAAAGTACTGATGGTCCAGGGTTCAAATCCCACTTGTGCCAAAAGCTGCCACAGTAGGGTCCTTAAGCAAGGCCCTTAACCCAAGATTACATGAATTGTTAGATTACAAATTTTTCGAGGGCGTCTGCTAAATGATGTTAATGTAACATGTAATAAATGTTAAATGTAATAAATAAGTAAGTAGTGCAGATTTAGTTTTATGATAACAGCAGATATAAGGAATAACACAGAAAAATAAACTTTTTTGCTTTTTCAATTGGGAAGTCCGAGCCAGGCTGCAGAGTCAAACAACAACAAAAAAAGAACAGCTACTCGTGATGCACCAAAATATCGACTTTTGGCCAAAACCTAACAATGCACCGCTAAATTTTTTTATTTTTTTTTTAAATAAAAAAAACATTTCTTTTTTCAAGTCTGCATTTTTATTTGAAAGCCACAGAATAAAAATAGCATTTCTATAACTTAATATCTTCAAACTTAAGCTAAGATTTATGCGTAGTGTTTTCCCAAGCACCCACTACACTCGAGTTTTATCCACCCTCCTGCTCTCCCTGATAAGTACGATTTAAACGTCACCTTTCCGGGTTCCAGCCTTACTCCTGAAGCTCCGTTAGTCCGATTTCTGCCTTACTGACCCTTTTATGGTCACAAACTAGAGGGTATTTTTGTCTTATGGATGATTATTTCCCTCGGATTTAATAAAGCGAATCTTGTACATCAGGAAGAACATGCAAGACGGATTTCATTAGCAGCAGCAAAAATCATCAGTTTAAGTTACAATAGGTTTCGATTTCTGAGAGTGTGGTGCAGCCTAAATACACCAGACGTTATTTTCCTCAGACGTTAACGGCCTCCGTTTCAAACGTTTTTTTTGTTTGTTTGTTTGTTTTTTTGCACAGTGAGGAAAAAGTGTAGCACGTCTTTTTTACGGCTCTCAGTAAAAACCCTGAGATTTAGTACTTCCATGGATCGTAGATTTAAGAGGTTTAACCAATAACGCCGAATTTGTGTTTTACTCAAGTCTAATCTATTATTAATGATTAACATTATTACTATTGTTTTTCTCAACACCGGAAAGAAAACTGAACATTTTCTAAATGAGTAAAACGGCCGAGGAGGAGAGCAGGAACAACAGAGGACAAGGCAAAGTCAAGAACGTTTTTACTCGGTTGTTTTTCCAAGCTTCCAGAAGACGGGCACACAACAGCTGCTTCGTAGTCAGTGACTTTTTGTCGCTCAAAAAAGTTTAAAAACCCGAGCAGAGGGTGGATCTTATTTAAAAAACATGAGTTACGAGTGACGCGATGCCTTCGGACGAAGTTTCTGACTGAAATCTAAACTACAATGAATGAATGGCAAGAGGACTGCCCGGTCTGCTGTGCATTTCTGGTTTTTCCCGTTATACGAGGAGCATGAACAAAAAAGGCGCTGTGACAGGGCGGCACTAACTAAACTAGGCCTGTTCTTTAAATCTGTTAACAAAATAAAGCACGAGATGCCACGTAGGTGAGCAGGAGAACACCTCGCGCAGTTAAGCTGCTCTCAACAGAACCCTGTTCTGATATTAATATCAAAAGCGAACACTCTGTGAATGATTAACAGACGTCGCAGCGTCTGAGAGCTTTTCAAAAGCTCCTTTTTAAAAAAAATAAAATCGCTTGTTTATTTGCTCGCCCTGCACCGGCGATATCGAAAGCTCTGCCAAGAGTAACGCCGCAATCAGGTGGTTTACGTCCAGAGTCGATTTCATTTGCACAAACGACAGCGTGAGGCCTTGCGCTTGGCTTCAGGCCCGTACTCGTGGAACTCTTGCACAGAGCAAACATTAAATGGCCGCGTCATGCCTGTTCATGCTATAAAACGCAAACATGCAGGAGAATCCGCACACGATGGCGCGCAGTCGCCCTCAGATGCGAAATCTCGGGTCAGGAACGTGCCACACTGGCACGCGGCACGCACTAAAGCTCGCTCGGGACTGGAAAACATTCGGGTGAACCTCCATCTAGACCCTGGGTCCAAGACGGGGCGGGTTTCCCTCAGAAATAACGCGCTCTGTGCGACCGAACGTCGGGTTCTGAACGTCCTGCGCGACGGCTCTGTTATTTAAGGGTCAAAATAATTATTTTTAATTGTCCGAGCACAAAACAAGCCGGGTGGAGCCACCGTTCAGGCCGAAGCACCGAAAACACACCGTCAAGTGTGGGGATCTGTCCAATTTACACACACGATCCGGATCCGGAGCTACGAAATTAAAGTTCAAAACGTTAAGCAGCTTCGGACAAACGTCTCCACCCGTCTTGCTCCACATTATAGATGGACAGACGGAGACAGGATCCGATCTGTTGCTGCACGGTTATCGGATGCTACAGGATGATGGTGGCTTTTGGCCGGGGGGAACCATTTGCAGTGACACCGAGGTGTTTTAAAACTCCAGCAGCACTGCTGTGTCTGAACTGCTCTTACCGGCTGAACACACACGTCCAGGTCGGTGTCACTATTGGAGCGAACCATGTTTTTTTTTACTGATTGCTATTTATTTCATGAAAGATAACGAATGACATCTCCGTTAAAAAGTCCCTTTTTTTGGGTAACGTTTTCATTTCACGATGCCGGCATTTAACCCCTAAAAGGCACACCCACGCCCTTGTATTGTCGGGGCGCCGAGTTCCCCAGCGACGATTAAGAAATGCCGATAAATGACGTAGCACGTCAGGGATGATCTGACTGTCGGGATTATCGGTCTTTGGTGCTGCATTGAGAACCACGTCATTTATTTACAAAGCTCTTTAAAGCACAATAACACACACGAGAAGCCAGCTGCTGGATTCGACCCCAGGGCAGGGCAATTTCCAGAGTCCTGTATCGGTCCGGGCCTGTACAAAGCGTGTAAAAAGTGGTTTTACCCAAGGATGGTGCCCCATAGAGTCTAGGGTGTCACATGCAGTATCAACCGAGACCCCCATACAGAGCCCTGTGTGTTTTCCGGGAAAGGTGTAATAGCCTGGGTGGCCCTGACCCGTTTTGGATCATACTAATGATCAGCTTGACCACTTGAGATTCAAAACCAGATTAAACGTGAGTTTTACCGATTGGGCTCACTGGTTGCAATGATCGAAATCACGGTTTAGATATATCGATATATCGCGCAGCTCTGGGACGAGAGTTCGTTCGAGCCGTGCGAAGTTCCTCGGGAAAGGTTTAGAGTTTGTGAATTCGGACTTTAACCTTCGATTTGACGACAAACTTCACTTGGTTTGTTGGCCAAACCCTGAGATTTCGTCCAGGCCGCCCTGAGAACTAGTTTGAACCGGTTTCGAGTCGACAGTTTGCATGAAATCGAGTGTTTTGCAGAACTAGGCCAAGTAGCGTTTAGCTTAGCGGCTAAGTCGGCGTAACTTTTACACGCTGCAACAGGTTGCCGTGGTTTTGTTCCTGGAGAAACTCGGGCGAGAGTTAAAAAGTCAGAAAGTGCCTCAAAAGTCCCGTCGAGCTATGTGCGCGTCGACAAACTTCACACAGCCTAGGCGTTAAAATTTGTTGACGCAAGTTCTGTTTAATCCGGACACACTAAGTTACCATGTGTAAACCAGGGCGCGTCCCAAACCGCACGCTTACTCGCTAAGTAGTGCGCGAAAAAAGCCGCGATCCCTACGCCGCGCTCACGCCCTCCCTAGTAGGGCAGCGCGCCATTTGGGACGCGGCCCCAAGTTAGCCTGTTAGCTAGCTGTAAAAAAAGAAAACTTCCTAGCACGAACGCGACGAAATGCCTCCCGTTAGTAACGGCGCCTTACTGGAGCTTCCGTTACCTGTCGTGCCCGGTGCAGCGCGTCCGCGAGACCGTCTGTCTTCATCCCGGGCTGAGCCGCCGCCGTTACCGAGGCCTGTCCCTGAGCGTGCGCCAGCTCCGCCATCATCATCATCATCCTCCTCCTCCTCCTCCTCCCTCTACCGGCGGCACCACACACGCGCCACCAAGCACCCGCGAGCAAGCGAGAGAGACTGACCTAGGAACCGGAAACCTCACGTGCTACTTGCAAAACCACGCAACGCTAAATCTTCTCCGTTAGCCCACGGTGGCGGAACTGCACGAGCTCTTTGTTTAAGTAAAAGTACAACTGATCTGATAAAAAAAAATAATAAAAAAATAGGCAAGAAAATAATGAAACGTGGCTTTTAGATTTTATTCAGAGAGAAGAATAAAAATACAAACTAATAAATGTATTTAAATAAAAGAAAATAATGAAACGTGGCT
>JAUZSV010417444.1:0-10956 GCA_034780495.1 Parotocinclus cesarpintoi
GTAAACGTAACAAAATGTGGAAAAAGTGAAGCGCTGTAAATACTTTCCGGATGCACTGTATGTCAATGTAAACAAACATGCTTATTTATTTTAACTCAGCCTTTAAACATCTTTAATCTTATTCACCTTCACTAGAATTGCAGAAAAGCAGGTGTGTGATGGTGGTATGACGTGGGAAGATGCCTATAGGTGGTTGTTAACTATTATGTTTTGGTTCACTGATGTAGTAATAGTACATTTACTCTGGGTTGCACTTTCAGGTCCTACCAGTAGTTTGCTAACAGAAATTATAGTGTCATGGGCCGAACATAATAATTGATATTGAGAAAGTTAATTCCAGTCATTTTTACATAAGCACCTTTTGTGCTGTGTAAAATGTTAAACTTGTATATAATGAATGATTGTTGGTGATATTCTTGTGCTGCAGGTGCCCAGCTGGTGTCTGTCCTGTTGCCAATCCTCATGTCCTTCCTGCTGGATGAGAACACTCTGACCTCAGCTCCTGAAGCATCACACCACCTCCACGATTTCTCTCTGCAAGACCTGATGCGCCTCGGCCCTCAGTATCCGGCTGTTTTTAAAGCCTTCATGGCGTCAGCGCCGCACATGAAGGCCCGCCTCGAGGCAGCTATCAAGGGCAGCCGGGAGAATGAAAATACCAAGGCTTTGCCCACCCAAGTGCCCTGCAAGAATCAGACTCCCAGCATCCAGCTAAAGACCAACTTCCTGTGAATCCACTGCAAGTATTGTGACTTTCAAAAGTTTTTAGAGTAGACCTAAAGAATATTTTATGGTTTTAAGAAGCTAATTGTCCATAAAGGTAGTTTTAAACAGTATTAACCTCTATGAGGAACATGCAAATGTTTATAGTAAAAACAACATATGCAAAGGGTTGGGAACAAGATTATGGTAATGCGTTTGAAGGTCCAGCACAAACTTTATTACTTGCATTTCATATACTGTATAACATTAAACGATATCCAAATACCTCAGTACACCTAGAAACATTACGACATTTTTTTTCATAACTGCCTGTGAGGATCAGTGTGTTCTTTTATTTCCATATAATCCATATTGTAGTATTAAATAAAGTGCTTCATGATAAAAAATAATGCCAGGAGGCGTGGCACGGTGTCACAGTGATTAGTGCTGTTCTTAGCTGTTCTTAGACTTGAAAATGAATGAATGAATAATTTCAGGAGTGTTGAATTAAAGAAAACTAGAGATCTTCATAGCTTATCCTTATTGTACCATATGGCAGCACGGTGACACTTAGGATATTAGTGCGGTCCCGGACATCCCCAGTGCAATCCTGACCTGGCACTCCCTGTGTCTGTGGGTTTACTCTGGGTACTCTGGTTTCCGCCCACATTTCAAAGACATGCATTAAGTAATGATTAAGTAGTCACTGATATCAATGTAATTTTGCTCCTATGGGGATCAGCCATTATTGATGATGCAACGTTAATGAACAAACAAATCCCATCCATAATGAACCCAAATTACACCGTTCTGACAGACATCACTACAAAGCAGCCTGCTCCAGAGCGACTTCTGGTTTGACCTAGACTGTCTGCTGTACAATATGTAATTTCTGTTTTGTTGTCGTTGCATTGCATGGAAATTCCTGCCTTATATACATTTCTGTTTTCAGTTGCTTTGCAGCTGACTGCACTGATTCTGATCATGCAATTGTGTTGTTTTTGTTATTTTTAGCACACATGGAAGGCTGATCACAGATTTTTTACCATTTGTTTTGCACAAAAAACTAGTTGCCCGATAATGACTGTAATCTATGGTATTATAGGCTAAAAGAGGAAAAAAAGCATTTCAAACTAACAGCAGATACATTGAAAGCACATGTATGTGGACACCCTTTCTAATTATCCAGCTCTACATTCTCCATAGACAAACCGTGGCAGTCGAATGGATCCCCAGTGACTCTCAATCAACTTTCTGCTCTGCTGTCCATAAGCATAGTCCATAGATAATTGGTTTTCCAACTTGGATTGGGAATTTGTGAACTTTTTTTGACATTTTGAAAATGCACTGCAATGGCAAAAGTGAGCCAGGATTTAACATGACCTCACAATCCATAATCCAGTCCAGTTCCAAAATGTAGTGCAAAGCTCTGTAGGAGGACAAAACCTGCTGTAGCATCAAAATGTGGAGGGCACTCCATTCTAATACCCATATTTTAGATTAGATTTTTGTCTGTTAACAAACTTTTTCGTATCTTTTTGGAAACCATTCTCACTTTAAGGCTTGAGTGCTCCAGGTATTAGATTATACGAGTCCTGGTGGTGCCTTCCAGACGGTTCAGGCTTTGCTTGATGTCACGGTTGGCACAGGAACAATGACGAGTGCAAAGCTCCGTAATGTACTGCCGTTATGTCTGGGGATAAGCGGCAGAGCTCCTGAGACCCTGACCAGGTAAAGCAGAGTTTTAAATCTAATGTAGAAGTGAGCAAATGGAAAATTAGCATTCACTAGATAAGTAGTATTTCCGACAGGTTTGTTAAAGCGTCATGATAATGAAGCTTTCTTTTCCATGGTAAGTCTGTATAAGCTTCATGTGAAGTTCCAAGTATTTCTGCTCATTGCTGGGTACTTTTGCTGCATTATAAATTGTTCTGGTATGGTGTGAAATGAACAAAATTAACCCATTTATTTTTGATGGCGTGTTTTAAAAATAAATCCTACATTTCAATGAAGTATACAATTTTTATTTGTCAGAATGTTTTGTCAAATTGTTTGTTTTTGTCAGAATTTGTTAATAAATCTAATCTCCACAGTGTAGAGGAGAACAGATTTCAGTTCTTGATAGCATTCAACAGTGATCTGGTTCAGTGTGGTGTGCTCTAAATAAGAGCAAAAAATTACAAACAGGGTTGATTGCCTGAAAGTTTTATAGTGTCTGAGGGGGAAATAACACTAAAGCAACCGGATTCACCAAAGTGTCTTAAAAAATCTTCTCAAATATGTTTTTACCTCATTTATTTCATTCATTCATCCATCCATTCCCTTCCGCTTAATCCACACGAGGTCGCGTGCCAACTGGTGCCCACCTGGCAACTTGGGGCGCAAGGCAGGAACAACCCTAAACGGGGCGCCAATCCATTGTAGGGCACACACACAGTCACGCACTAAGGGCCATTTTAGAGACATCAGTTAACCTAACATGCATGTCTTTGGACTGTGAAAGGAAACTGGAGTACCTGGAGTAAACCCACGCAGACACGGGGAGAACATGGACTCCACACAGAAAGGACCCAGGCCGCTCCACTCTGTGATTGAACCCGGGACCTTCTTGCTGTTAGGCAGCAGTACTACCCACCAAGCCACCGTGCTGCCCTTGCTTCATTCTGAAGTACGAAACAGTTACAAAAAATTATTATTTTTTAAATAACTCCTTAAGAATTCTTAAGTTCTAAGAGCAAGTGGTATTCTTAAAAACACTACATTCTTAAATGTTGACTTAACCTTCCGATTGTCTTAGGCGGTAAAAAATAGGAATCTGATTTTAACAACCTTTAAACTGTTTAGTTGTTTGAAATAAGACTGGTTGTGTGATAAATATTATTAAAATGTATCTAGATATGAAAACCATAGCTGTTGCTTTAGTGGGTGTTTTAGATGGACGTTGTGTGGGTTTTATAGGCGTCTTTAAGGCGGGCCAGATCCTCTGAGTGCAAGCTGCAAAATACAACATAGCCTAGAAAATAATTCAGATGCTCTTAAGATATTCTTCTTATTTTTATTTAAAGAATATTCTTATGGTCCTCTTCGTGCCCATGTTGGTTTACTCTGTGTACTCCGGTTCCCTCTCACTGCCCAAATACTTGCTTTCGGCTAACAATAAAGATCCCATGGTTGTGGTTGACCGTTTATATGAGTGGATGCCCTTTGATGGATTAGCTCCCTGGCTAGAGATGTTCCTGCCTCGCACCCTGTGCTGCCGGCTAAGCACTGGCTATCCTGTAAGCCTGATCAGGAACAAGCAGATAAGAAAGTGAATGAACATTCTTATTTAACTTCTTGGTGATTGCCTTAAGAGCCCTCAAGCTATTTCTTAAGAAAGCTTTTTTTTTTTTATTTTTTTTTTTTTTTTTAATCCAGCCCGATACTGTATGTACAAGTGAAAGTGCAACATGACAGCGGAAAGAAGACCCAGGCTAACGTCAAGCTTTATTGTTCTTTGAAAACAGACGGCCTTTTCTACATATCATGAACAGATATTAAAAGAAAATAAAACCTCTTTATACAAACAGTCAGAATTTTAAACACCTGCAGTTTCTTATTAAAGGCATGTAAATAAATAAATAATTATATTAAAAATAGGACCCTAAATTGACCTATACTAAAGGCAGATGCACTTGGGGGGTAAGTGTAATGAATACTAGAAGCTTTGAAACAATTGTTATCAATTATTATTATGATATGTAATGTCATGCAGTATTGGTGTGATCACATTTTTTATTAGTGATCAAGATCTTATCATAGCATATTATTTACAACATAAAAAACAATTTTCTTTATTGATTGTGTTGTTTTACCTAAATATGTAATTATGAATTAAAAAATGCTTGTATAACCAATGGTGACAGTCACCAATAGTGATTATTCACAAAATATTACAGACGATCTCCTAAAGGAAAAATGAACAGCATTTGCCTTCAAACCAGGCATCTCTGGAGCTGTGAGGAAAGTCACTGATCAAAAAAAAGTACAAGTGTAGCATCATCTCAATTCACCTTCTGGGATAATGATCAGGTCAGTTAAGTAGCAGGGGGTTGTTAATCACTTTCAGCTGCTTTGATGTTAATGAAATGAACAACATGTGCACTCGAGAACATTGAAACAACCCCCAAAAGAGGAATGGTCTAATGGGTGGAGGCCATTGACATTTTGGCTCTCCTCATCTTTTCTGGCTGATTTATTACTAGTTTCACCTGGACCCTAGAAAGTTTGTACAGGTAGCCCAACTCCTGATATAATTTAATATACTTTTAAGTACTTGTTTAATTAACATCTAAACCACCCATGGAGGATGGATCCCCTGCTGAGTCTTGGTCCTCCCGAGGTTTCTTCCTACTACTTTCAGGGAGTTTTTCCTTGCCACTATCGCCTTGCTCAACTTTGGATTGGCCTTTTAAGATAATATAATATTGTAAAGCTGCTTTAACACAATGTACCCTTGTAAAAAGCTCTATATATTTAAATTGAATTGAATTGATTGACATATCAATACAAGCCACGGTCAGAAGGTTTGCTGCATAGTTTCCCAGCATAGTCTTAGGACTATGGAAGAGGTTCCAGAAGACAGGCAGTGACTCTGGGAGAACTGGACAAGGCTGTAAAAGATAATTAACAACTCCGGAGGATTGGTATGTGCTCACTTTTGCAGTGGTCATCAGTGTATCTCCTTGCACAAGACCTACAAAATGCACCCTGTGCTTTTTAAGGTTGTGAGCATGAAATTTTGGCTAAATGGACTATCCTGCTGCATCATTATTTTGTTTTGAATTCTCCATAGTGTAGGGGTTAATGGTGAAAAAGAAAACGGAGGGTCTTTACATTATGTATGTTATTGTTTTAAGTTATTGCATGTTGCAGTTTGCGCACTGTGAGCTTTTTACTTATTGCCCACTTGTTGGATGGCACGCTCTGTGTTCCCTTACCTGCCGTTTTACAAATTAAGCACTGTGCAGTGCAGATAACTGTAGAGTTGGTATCATTTTTCACAAATTATTTCCAGACTACCAAAGTTTAACTGGAACAGGTGTTTTTAAGAAGAGCTGCTTTCTTTAGTGTCTTCCCTTATCCTTGGTACTGTTTTGTTCCCATTCTGTCTAGTGGATGTTGTAGTCAACTAGTTTATGCAACCCCTACTGTATGGTGATCATTTTCATTTTGACAATTCATGTGCCTTTTCGTTCCTAGCACATTGCCCAGTACCCATCAGGAAATGGTGTTTTCAAAGTGCTCCTTTTTTTGAGCAGTGTATATACAGCACTGCGCAAAAATCCAATTGTTGTTTTAGCAATGGTATAATGTCCACGTTATCAATTAATTAATTAATTCAAACTCATTGGGCAGTTGAGAGGACAGTAATAGCTTAAACTACAGAAGCTAAATATAAAACTTAAATGCTAGTCCATATTTCAAGTACAATATTTCAACTCCAAATGAGAAAAAAGTTGGGCATTTTGGAAAAGCACAGCGTTTCTTACATTTACTTTTATTTCACTGCAGACTGTATGGCTATTTCTTAAGTTTTTCATGTTTTTTTTTCTGGTCAACTTCATTTCATGTGTTGATAAACAGCCATTTTTGCATTTCACGCTTGGAACACGATCCAAAAAAAGGGTGGACAGTAATGTTGCCATTTCCTTTCACCACATTTAAAAACGTCTTGGGGATAATATTTTAAGATGTGCAACAGTGAAGGGTCATCGTCGTCGCATTTTCCGTTTTCAAATTCTTCACACATTCTCTTTTGGAAATGTGTGCAGCATGTGATTTCACATTTACAGCATTTTCCACATGCCCTTATCCAGAGTGACTTACAGAAGTGCTTTGTATTCTTATTAGTAGGCAAAACCTCATGTTGGTACAAACATGAAGTTTTGCAAAAACAAAAATGAATGGACGTCCATGGAAAGAAGACGTTCTGAGGGCAGCATATGTTGTTATAAGATCTCAATGCACTTTAATCACTGAAGTGTAAATGACCTTTACCACAGGCCCTTAGCATACAATAAAACACCTTGACATTTGGGCTGATAATAGTTTGGATGGTTCATTTGGTCTTTAAGCCAGAGCACATGGCAAAAAAAAGCCCTAAAATACTGGTTTATCTCTGCCCACGGTGCACGTTTCCACGGTATGATCATTCATCCTAGATGCCTCCAAGCCCAGAGAAGTCAGCACATCTTCTGGACATGGTTAACAGTGCCAATCTGAGGGACCTGAAGATCACAGACGATTAACTTATGCTTGCACCTTTGGCCTTAATGTACTATAATATGAATAAATATTAATATTATATGACTGTGCACTGTAGAGGGGAAAATATGCAACTGTTTTTTTGTTTGTTTGTTTGTTTGTTTTTAAACATTTTCACACTTTTCTCTGCCCATCTTTAATCATCAAAGCTTTTGTACCAAACCAGGATTCATATATTAACATTTTAAGTGTTAACATCACGTGTTTAAAATCACATAATTAATTATTCCTAATTATTTATAATAAATGTATTTATTGTCCCTGTCCCAACTTTTTTGGAATGTGTCGCAGGCCTGAAATGCAGGAATGTTTATTAACAAATGAAATGAAGTTGAAAAGACAAAACATGAACATATCACAGGTTTATACTGTTCGCAATGAAATGAAAGTCAAAGTTAAGAAAGTGTTGTTTTTATTTTATATGCATTTTCCATACTGTCCCAACCTTTTCTGATTTGGAGTTGCAATAATATGTAGACTAGGATAAAATAAAGGTAATATCACATAATGAAAAGTGTAATAAAATAGAAAATATAAATATATACACTATAATACAACAGTATACAGGGCAGTCTATGAAGTCCCACTTTAACATTTTGTTAATACGTGCATTGATGTTTGTTGCGTCATGTAATGTGGATAAAACCTGGACTCCCTGTGTGCAGGCCGCTGTAAAATACGCTAAAGAACACAGCGAAACATTTACCTTTTGCAGCACTGAATTATTTTAATAACCTTACAGGCTGTTACACACCACACTGTTCATTATGAACGTGAGGCAAACAGATTTTACTTGATTAGCACAGTCATGCTCCTTTTAATATGTTCTCTTTGTTTATGAGTGAAAATGTGAGTTTTCAGACATGATCTGTTTCATAATCCCTCAGCATCTGCTGCAGGATCATTTATTATTGTTCAGTGTAATACATACCTACACACACACACACACACACACATACATAAGTCGCATGTTCTAATATTTAATTCGACCGCGTTAATCTTAATGACGCCACGCCCATGATTTTGCATTGTATTGATGACCTTATGCAAAGTCACAGCATTTATTTCCATCCAATAAAAAAAAAGAAAATCCACCGAGTATAAACCAAGTTTATAACATGCTTTGAGAGATGCTTTGATCTGCAGTCCTGCTGTGTGATTAATTTGTTGCATTTAATCAAGTTGTAATTTTCTATAAATTATGGAATTCATGTTTGTGCATATGAATCTAAATTTAAATGAAAGAACAAATGACAAATCCTAAAACGAACCTTAAACTTAAACCAAAACAAGCATACCGCCTAATATATAGCTCGAGCTTTTACCCAAGTGCGTTTCTATCCATTTTACTAGGTTACCTTTCTAAAGTTTTTGGACGGAGTCTGTATAAATAGCATTTTCATGGCAGAGTCGCGCTCCAATCAGAAGCCGGTGTTCATGGAGACGGGGTGTGCGTAATAACTACAGGTAAGACCAAAACGCAAGCTGCAGACACACGAGGTGAGAAGAACCAGGATCACTACTGCAGACGCTGAGTGGAATTAATTACAGTTTTATAGGATACTAAGGATAACGAATCATTACAATACAGGCCTGTTATGACATTTAGCTTTTTTTTTTTTATATATATATGTTTTATATTTTGCTGTTTGCATGGTATTTATGTTTTCCAGCTGAAGTCTGTGAGGACAAAGCGTAGCATATTTTAAAAATATTCCCTAAAGTTTCGCTGACTGAGAAGATGCTTATTTTACTTTGCTCCAGGAGACTTTCTGACCGTTTAATTTTGTACGTAATCCTGGCATTTTTGTGCTATGAAGTGAAGGCGGGGGTTTTACCGACATCTACAGGTGTCTCTCCATCTAAAACTCCACCACATTCACAGATTAATAACCATCCTCAGGCATTTCCTGAGCCGGAGAAATCCTATTTACCCATATTTACCCTGAATTATCCTCGCGTTCAGATCCCCTTCGAGATTACCTTATGGGTGTTACTTGCTTCATTTGCGAAAGTAGGTAAGCAAACAACTGATAAGCAGTTTCTATCACAAGCTGTGCTGCGAACTTTCCTCCACAATGCACTGATTTCTGACTTTTCTCTCTCCTCTGTGTTTTTTCCAATGACATTGTTCATTTATATGTTTTTTTTTTTTTTAACTTGAGCTGTGTTTTTTGGTAGACACTCTTCTACAGTTTAGCTTTAAAACTGAGATTACCACTATCCATTCACACTTCCAGTGCCAAAAAGAATGGGCCAAACCCACATGCAAAATATTAACTTCAAGGTCGTAACAGCAAATAATTTGCAAAACCGTTTTGATTTATATTTAAATGTTAATGTTATGTGTCATGTGTGTAGCCTATTAGTTTTTCTCAGAAAGTAGAATGAAAAGGGTCAATATTGTTTAACTTAGCATTGATGGTCCCAACTTGAAACAGTTGATGAGTAGTTAAAACACTTATTTGTGTTCAATGTGAGATAACCTCTTCAGGATTTAAATCTGGACTCTGACCAGACCACAAGATTACTCTCATTGTCCTGTAATCAAGAAATTTCATTGCAGTATGGGCAGGGCAACTTTTTAAAAAATAATGCTTGATTGTTCACCTTTTGCATTGTGGGAAGACTTTACTGTGCTCCAAAGAATTGATCAACTTTTTACAGTGAAGAAGCTAACCACTATCAATATTTATATATATAGCAACTGTCATGCTTAACATTTACAGCATTAGAGCGACTTACAGCTGATACAGTCTTACAATTTAAGCAATTGTGGGTTAAGGGCCTTGCTTAAGGACCCAACTGTGGCAGCTTGGCATTTGAACCCTGTGCCATCAGGTCCGGAGTCCAGTACCTTAACCGCTAGGCTACCACCATCCCAATACAGCTGGTCTTTGTAGACATCTCTTCAGATACAACAAAAATTGTCATTTATGACTCCCCACAAGTCTGCTGAATCACTGAATCAAACCTTCCACATTCTGCCAAAAATCCTAATCTGTTTTTGATGCTTTTCTCAGACAGCAAAGGTATTTAACACACATAGATCTCAAACTTGTATGAGATCCCCTTCTGGTAATTGTTTCTCTTTAAATACCCTTGTTTTAGGAAGCCATGATGGACTTGACCCATTTTATTGACCTGGGTATAATTAGTGGACCATTATGACTCCCTAGCTCCAATCAAATTAACCTCCAACTATCACATAACTAAGCGCAAATCTATAACTTATTGTTAACTTTAATCTAAGTGTTTCATTTACAGATATATTGTACTGCTTTTATTGTGATGTACCATAATCAAAATGATTAAAAATTATTTCTAGATACATATATTGTAGTTCTTAATAGCTGTTTTGTTCAGACATTTGCAGATGTGTCAGAAGTCAATGATTACAAAAAAGTTGGGACAAACAAAAAAAAGTGTCCCTTACATGTCCTTTGATTTGTGTTATATTGCAGACAGTATAAACCAAAGACAGTTCTGGTCAGTTTCATTTTATTGGTTATTAAACATCCATTCTTACATTTCAGGCCTGCAACACTTTCCAAAAATTGTTGAAACATAGACAATTTGAAACCAGTAAGGCCAGACTTTTGTTTTGGTATTTCGCATATCCGCCACAGTACCAATGTTTGAAATTAAAATAAAAATGGTTTTTAATTTTTTGAGCTTTTTCCACCCTCCGGTGGAGAGCCAACAGTATTGTTCTGTACATAATTTTTTTTCCCCCCCAGATTCACTTTAATTTAATTGTAGATTAAATAAATGTAATTTTTAAATAATTTTTTTTATTTCTTCCTCCTTCCTTGTATTGATTCCACATAGTTCTCGAAATTGAAAAATGCTGAAAAATAAAGATTTATTGTTATTTTTTTTTTCCTCCCTCCTCAGTAGATTCTTAAGTAGGGACATCCGAGGAACAAGCAATTAAAAAAGTCTGGC
>JAUZSV010417454.1:8451-18744 GCA_034780495.1 Parotocinclus cesarpintoi
TGCCATTTGTGAATAGTGCTGCCATGAAGGGGTGTACTCAGTCTGCAACAATGTTTAGGTACGTGGTACATGAACACCAGAACACAAGGTCTTTTAGCAGAACGTTGCCTATAGCATTACACAGCCAATGTTATTCATTTCACCTCTACCTATATTAAATACCCAAACACATTTAACATTATTTAATATATTTTAAGTGTTTGTTTACTGTGTACTTCCTTCACTACCAAAATAGTTCATTATACATTGTAAGAGTCTGCTATGTGGAAATCCAAACTATGTTCATGTAAACAGTGCCAGTTTAGTTACAGTGAAGAAAGAAATCCAGCACTGTCCGTGTAATAAAGTATCTTCATTTAATAATGTAAATAGTAAAGGGACACTGATAAACTTAAACACTGGAAATGAAAATAACTGCATTCACCTATGTAAAATAACACTGTAAGATAAGGTTTAACTGCAAAAACTATTCTATTAATAAACAAATCCTTTAGTTTAGTCAACTCTAAAAGTTACTACAACAAGGCCATCATCTTGACATTAGACGCCAGACAAATAAGTTCGAGTAAAACTGATGTTAACATTTGTTACGACTTGTCCCTCAAAGACATTAGTCCATGTCTACTGAACGTGCCAACAAGTATAGATCCGAACTACAAATTCAAGTTCACAAAGAAGCCTATAAGAAGAAAAAACAAATATGCGCACTTTTGTTATTCTATACTCGACAGGCTAAGAAAAGACATCTGTATTTGTCGAATGAACTATCATTAAAGCCCGTAACTTCAGCCAGTCGCTGCGTTTCCCCACACGCACTTGCGCACCGCTCCAAGTTTGCGCCATTAGGAATTAGAGGAATCTCACTGTTTATTGACTCAAAGAATCTCGGGAAGAGTGATTACACTTACATAACCAAGCCTATTGCGTTTAATACCATTTACACTGTACACTGTCGTGTACATGGCGCTTGTAAATGCAAGAGATGATCATAAAAAAGCGCAGAGCAAAGAAGGGAAATATACAGCAACTGCGTTCTGATGTGAACTAAAACGCGTCTGAACTCGAGTGCTCTCCGCTATCTTACGGACATCTAGAGCAGCCCAAACGAGAGGGAAACATCAATCAAAAGTTTAGAACCGCACAGTAAAAGAGAGATTGCATGTTTACCACTACTGATAGACAAAAGTGTCCCGAACGCGAGGATGAAAACGAGAACCGTGAATCGTGCGTGTCGATACGTGCTCCCTAAACGCACTCCACGACTCCCTCTTGCGCTTTCTCTCTTACACATCAAGTCACTCAATAACATAGCTGCTATTTTTTGCTACTCACCCCTTGTTTCTGCGCACTCCCTCGCTGTATATAGATACGACGGAGCAGTGATAGCGGAGAACGACCAAAGTATTTTCAGTCACATTGACATGCTGCGCTGCTTTCTATTTTCGGGACGAGAACAAACTCAGAAGAAGCAAGCCCTTGTCAAACGCAGGCCCCGCCCCCTAGCGTGATGTCAAGCAGATGGAGTCCTTTAAGTCCCTCCCTCTTGCTCGCGGCTCAATTAACAACAAATAAGGAAACCTACAACGCTGAAGGCCGTTACTAAAGCAGTATTTATACTTGCAGTTAAACACCAGAGTGACTTCTTTGCGTTTACTTTATTACGCGTGAATGCGCATTAACAGGGGTTGTGGTCGATAACTGCGTTAATTCACAGTGAGGTAAATGCAAAACTTTACGGTCTACTTAACACAAATACCATATAGTATAACATCATAACGTCAGTAAATTACCAAACTCAAACCGACGAATAAAACCGCAAATGTACTGCTCACAAAAATTGAGGGTTCCTTCAAAAATGAAATAAGCTGTGTAAAATGCCCCTATATGCCCTCGCCTGTCTGAATGATAGAAATTATAGAAAGATTTCAGTACGTTCTCTCGTGTTTAATTATCTTGGAGAATGTGGAGCCAACGCATTGATTCGCTTTAATGAGGCGAGAAGCGTTCGTTTCACATGATTGAGCCAGTAAATGGAGCAGTGTGTAGTACGGAAAGCCAGGAAACTTTTCTGACATGCGACATCACCTGTTTAAAACAGATGGTTAAAAACAGCTAAAACTACAGGAAACATGCTTTATCAGGCTGGGTGAGGACTAAATATCTCCAGCGGATTCCTGAAACAAGAAATACAATCGCTGCCATGCAGAAAGGTACGGATGAGATAGAGCGCACATCTGTTATGCAATACTTTTTGCTGCTCCACATGAGAGTACTTGAACATTTATTGTTTGTTAAGCCTGCGCAGCTTTTGGATACGATTGACGTCATTTCTAGACCACAACACCAACGACACTAAACTGACACTTCTCGTGGCCAATAGGATCGTAATCTGCTAAGCCAGTCAGAGAAAGGACTGGTTACGTTTACGTTGCATGTGGCACAGTCACGTGTAGGTTTGCTGGATATGAGGAAGAGGTGTGGTGCTGAGCGACACGAAGTTGTTTTGACCGGGATTTAAAGAAACAAGATCCTCACGATCGCGACTGTCCCAAACAGGTCGTTTTTCCTCGCTGCAAAATGATCGTATAAATAAACAACCCATTTGCAACCATATATGACACGTGTTTTCTTTAGCTCTTCTTTCCTTGGCCTCCTCTCACATCCTGCTGTCCCAGAATAAGTTTCATTCCGAACAATTCGCCTAACGAAATTACGTAGGAAACATTTATTCTGCTTTGCTACGTTCATTATGCTAATTATATGTTACACTACTTGGCCAAAGGTTTGTGGACACCATAATATGTTCAAAACAGGGGTATGGATTTACAATAGCATTTGTTCTTCTACAAGGGTGAACTGTGGGGTGAGCATCTAATGTTAAACAATAAGATCTGGTGCCTTTTTTGGTGTCTGGTGGAGTCGAGTTCAAATTACTATGCAAACCAGCCATGTTCTCAATCAAACCAATTCTCTGTGGACTTTATTTGAGGACAGCAAGGCAGAAATATGATAAGCTGATTTGTTGGACCTTGTTGAGTTGACTGTAGTAGTCCCACTATGCAAATTAGAGGCTATTTTGGGGTATGCGTTGTTTTATGTGAGTCACTGAGGAAATCAGTAGATCTACAACCTTTTATACTGGCACTATTTATCTTTTGAGACTTCAGCATTGTATGCTTTTTTTTACACTGTTCACAAAAATTAGGGATATTTAATTATGGGATATTTCATTTTGAAGTAACCCCTAATTTTTGACAACAGTGTATTATGAATATGTTTAACGCGAGTGATACTGAAATAGCAGAGCTCACTTACTAGAAGGGTGTCAAGAAATGTTTTATGCCTTAACTCAAAAATTGCTCCAAATAATAAGTAGCTGAAAATGTTTTCCATTAGTTTGTGTTCAATGTGAGACCAAATATGTTCTATAGAGATCAAATCTGGACCCCACGTAATAAAAACAAGTCAAGTTAAGACATTTTGAAATGTTTTGAACACTAAGACACTTTAGTTTGAATTTTATATTAAACATTAGTTTAAACATATTAAACATTATATTAAATATTAAATATTAGTTTGAATGTTATATCAAAAAGTTTTTTTATGATTTTATCTCTGAGACCTAGAAAACCCCTCTGCCTTTCCTGCCCCTAGTGTTCATTTCAACAACGATCAGTGATGAGAAAATGGTGGCAGGAGTGCTTCTTGTTAGGTTTTTGCTAGGTTTCAGACCAGTGATTTGTTGTTAGGGCCATTAAAAGTCCTATTTTGTTTGCCCAGGAGGGTACACAATATATATTTACAGATTTCCCACTTTCTTTTGCGATTATTTTTTTACTGTGACTGTCTACTGACTTTCCATCAGCAATTTGAACGACAATTGTACTTTGTACTTTGAACGACACTGTGTAGGACCACTGGCTGCTGCATACGAGGACGAGGAGTTAGTGCCACCCCGTCTGGCAGAGCCCTAGCAACAGGGCAAGTGGGTGACGGTTCGTCGACATAGTTGTAACTGTAGCTAGCATAGTTCTAATTCACATGTACAACAGGTTTACCCTCCTAAGTGAGTGTTTGAAAGTGCTCTGGTATGTTGAAAGAGCTCTGGTTATAGGTGACTCTATTTTGCGAAACATGAAATTAGCTATCCCTTTAGGGACACCAGCAGCTAGGTTTACATGTATCCCAGGAGCCAGCATGCCATACATAATAGGGAGCCTTAGTGAGCTGCATAGTCATAGTTTTTGTATGATAGTTGTCCATGTAGGGGCTACCGATATACGCATTCACCAGTCAGCGGTTACTAAGGAGGTTTGCAGAGGTTGGTAGGCAATGTCTGATGCAATATTGTGCTCTACCTGTGTGGCGTGGTGACCAAGCCTATAGCAGGTTACGGTTGCTGAACTGCTGGCCGTCCAAGTGGTGCTCTGAAAACAATATGGGCTTTATAGATAACTGGACAACATTTGAGGGTAAGCCTGGCCTATTAGGATGGGTCAATGTCCATCCTACTCGGGAAGGCAGTGCTATTATCTCCTGCAATATTGCCCATAGTCTTATGGCAGGGTTAGTTGAGCTGACCATCTAGAGCCAGGGTCAGGCAGCAGACAATTAGGCTTAATCAACTTTCTGCTGGTAGCCATTCAGTGTCACCCAGATCTCACATTATTAAAACTGTCTGTTACCTAGATCCTGTCCTAATGTTCGTGGGGGAGGCATAGCCACACATTTTGCAACTGATCTATCATTATGTAAATCTAAACCATACTCTTTTCAGATCACTGTTTACCACACTTCTATCCTTACTCAGATTTTTTTCCTGCTTAGTACTTTCAACAAATAAGGTTTTAATTGTTGGTGATATTAACACTGACTCTGAAAATGAGCAGAGTGTGCATTTTACTCAACCCTGCATACAGTTGCTTCTGCTAGGGTCAAAAGTATTAGGAAAAAAGGCTAGCACCTTGAAATAATGACCACACCTGTGCCTTAAAGCAAACAGCTTCGAGATTAGAACAAGTAGTGACAAAATAAATTGGAGATATTTAAGATTGCGTGGCGGGATATTATGTCAGTGTACAAGCAGGCTCTAACCAAAACTAAAAGCTGTATATTTCCTCTCATTCAAATAATATTCATATGAATATTCCTATATTTCTGTTCTGTTTAAAACAGTCTCCAGATAAACTAAAACATCAATGAAAGTAACCATGAAGTTCAGCATAATTTTAACAGTAAATGACGCCATGGCTTTCTGTAACAATAACTATAACACTTTAATCATAAAACTCGACGCTTATTAAACCACCCATGTGTTCAGCAACCTTCCAGATGCGGTACTAGTGTTGATCTCTGTTTAAATAGCTGTAAATTAGAAATCAAATAATTACATTACATTTACTCAAAGAATAGATCAAATTGATACCTCATATTATAGAACCATTGCATATTATTTTACCCATATAATTTTGGCCACTAAAAAGTCAATCTTGACCCTTGTGTTCTGTCTAATTATAGACCAATTCCAAATCTACCTCTCCAAAATCTTTAAAAAAAGCTATCTATCAGCAGCTCTATAGTTACCTCCAAACTAGCATCATATAAAGCATTTCAGTCAGGACCCACCATAGTGCTGAAACAGCGTTAATTAAGGTACTTAAAGAGTTATTAATGCCATTAATTACTAACTTGTTTATGTAATTAATCTACACTCTAAGCTCTCAAAAATAAAGTCTGGTGTCCCTCAGGGGTCTGCGCTTGCCCCACTATAATTTTCCCTGTACATGCAAATGACAGCCTTACAATTAGCAATGTTGAGAATTGTATTAAGAAAGTAAAAATTTGTTGCATATTAGCAAGATTACTCGAATTGCTTTCTTTCAGTTACTTTGTACATAATATTTGTAAACTTTTTTTTTTCAAGATGCAGAGAAACTGGTTCATGCATTTATAACTTC
Organism: Parotocinclus cesarpintoi; assembly: GCA_034780495.1. Classification (NCBI taxonomy): domain Eukaryota; kingdom Metazoa; phylum Chordata; class Actinopteri; order Siluriformes; family Loricariidae; genus Parotocinclus; species Parotocinclus cesarpintoi. The sequence goes on from JAUZSV010417454.1 coordinate 14,409, forward strand.
AATGTTGGAATGCTTTACTTGCTAGACGCTCTAGTAAATCTGTAAATAATCCTCAACTAGTACAGAATGCAGCAACAATCTAGAAGGCGATGACCAGTCCTGTTCTGGCATCTCTACACTGTTTACCAGTTAAATTCCACAATGATTATGAAATACTTCTTGTAATATATAAAGCTCTTAATTATCTGAGTGAAATCTTAGAGTCTTACAATCCAGCTCGTCTACCTGGTTCACAAGGTGCAGGAATTCTATTTTTTTCCTAGAATTAATCATTATCATACACGACCCCCCAACTATGGAATAAACTCCCCACTTTAATTTGAGATTCACACACTCTCCAAATGTTTACATCTACGATAAAAACGTACTTATTTATTTAGGCTTTTGGTTAGATTTAAACTGGGATACATGTCTAGTGTTACTGGGGCCTGAGTCAGGGGTCATGTCTGGATTGCCTGCCTTGTCATGCACAGAACTTTGGCCAGGAGTGTCTGGTGGGTGGTCTGGCTGGGCCGGGCTTTGGCCCTCCTGATCCTGACTTGTACATTCTTGCCTTAGACTAAGGGCAGATCTTGGAGTTCAAGAGATCTATGGTGATCTGGGATTTTGGGATGTTGTCTACTTGCCTCTTGGGCTTCTCTCTTGGCTTTGTTACCTTCTGGTTCTCCTTTGTCTAGCCTTGCTGTTACAATTAATGCTGCTGGAGTTTCATGCTGCACATCAGTGATTGTGGCTCTGTGCTCTTAATCAATAACTAACTACACTTTCTGTTTTTTCTTAGAGATTGCTTATGTTCTGGTTCAAGTTCGGTACCAGTTCCAGCCCCAAACACTAAGTTGTTTTTCCACTTTAACATCACTCTACTGGTTTTCATCAATAGAAACCAGTCCCGGGCATCATGCCTGGGCCATAACAGAGGGCTGTAGATCTCTTCATCCTTTGGTTGTCAGGGGACAATATGCCTTCAAGGACTTTCCCACTGAGAACTGAAGATCCTAAAGTAGCTTTGTGTATCAGACTAAATAATATACGATATATATCAGTTATGCTATTCTACTCAATACTTATTTTTTTAATAAATCTTTTCATTATTATATTATTATATGACATTATAATAATATATTATTATATATTATATAATATTTCAAACTTCTAAATCTAAATCAAACTTAATTCTTAAAAATTCTTAACATTTAAGCCACCAAGGCATGATGAATCCGTTTTTGAGTCTTGGTCCTCCCAAGGTTTCTTTCTTACACCTTTTAAGAAGTCTTTCCTTGTTACTGTCGCCCAGGTGAGGCATGCTCTGTTTGGGATTGGCCTTATAAGATAATGTTGTAAAGCTGCTTTGAGACAATGCTCCATTGTAAAAAGTGCTATAAAATAAATTTAACTCGACTTGACTTTTGTATTTTTATAAAAAATATTTATGGACGCAGAAAGATTGGTACAATATTATTGGTATTTGAAGTAACCACAACAAAAAGTGCATATGAACTTTTACTGCTGACAGCATGGTGGCACAGTTGTTATTGCTGTCACCTCACATTTCCAGAAGCTCAGGTCCCAGGTTCTCAGGTCAATGGGACTGGCCACCACAGTATTTGTGGATTTTACTGTAATACTTCAGTTTCTTCCCACAGTCCAATGACATGCATTATAGGTCTGTTTAGGGTTTGTTTCTGCCCTTGTACTGCCTGATAGGCCCCCTGTGACCCTGACCTGGACTTAGCAGGCATGGGAAATGAGCGATTGATTACATTTATTGTCATAAAGCAAGAATTTTATATATTCTTTATTATTCAAACATTTAGATATGTATTTGTAAAAAAATGTATGATGTAAAAATTATAGCATTACATTTTAATAATTTAGTCCATGTACATTCACTGGCCACTTCATTGGGTATACCTTGCTTGTACTGGATTGTACACAATTTTGTCTTCAGAGCTTTAATTATTTATGGTATAGATTCAACAAGGTGCTGGAAACATTAATCAGATATTTTGGCCCACATTGACATGACGGCATCACATCCATTATGTGCATGTCCTGGTCCATTAAATCCCAAAGGTGCTCTATTATAATGATATCTGGTTACTGTGGAGACCAGTTGAGATGATTTAAGCTTTGTGACATTGTTTGCTGGCAGCCATCAGAAGATTTGTACACTAGTCAGTAAGAACATTTGGCCAGGCCCAATGTAATGCTCATTTGGTATTAAGGAGCTCAAAGTATGCCAAGGAAATATCCCCACACCATTACACCACCAGCAGTAGCTTTTGTGTTGTTCAATTCTCCCCCTAACATCTGAATGACGCAGCAGACCAGGCAACATTTTTCCAATGTTCTATTGTCTAATATTGACGAGCACCATTAAACTGTATCCTTAGTTTCTGTCCCTATTAGCTGCTCCAGTTTCTGTTCCATAGCCCATTTGCTTCAAGGTTAGTTGTGTTGTATATTCAGTGATGTTCTTTTGCCTACCTTGGCTGTAACCAGTGCTTATTTGAGTTGCTTTTGTCTTCTAACAGCTTGAACAAGATCAGCCATTCTCCTCTGATCTCTGGCATAAACAAGGCATTTTAGTTTCAAGAAGAACCACGCCTACAGGCCTAACTGCCATATGATCTGTGTAAACTTGCAGTTGATCAGGTGTACCCAATAAAGTGGCTGATAGCACAGGTAAACATAGAAAACATAACATAAAGGTAGAATTACATTTAAATTCTAAACGATTTTATAAAGACTGGCACTACCTCCTCACCACCAGGAAATTAATTTGACTTTAATTACGATTAAAGTCAAGTGATTAAACTCAAGCAATTTCCCTAATTCGGCAGTGACGATGACAAAGGTTCTGTCTGTCTGTCATCTATAAACAGTCTAAGACACAAAACTGTAATTAGAACAACATTTTTTTACTGAAAAGTCATGAACAAAATACATACATTTCAGAATGTATTATGGTATTTGGTATGTTATTTGGTATGTTCCCCCTTTTGCTGTAGTGGCAATGTGCACGAGTATCCATGTTATTATAACAAAATTCATCATCTTATGATGTTGCTGTAAACTGTATTAGAATAGTATTTTTTGTTTTTAAAGATTCAACTTTTCACTCAAATGTTTACGTTTATACGATTTGTAGTGAAAAACAGCACTCTAATAAAAGAGAAGCATTTTCACTAGCACTCTCTGCCTTTTAGCCGACTGTACATACAAATCCGCATCTTCTACACTATATAAACAAAAATTAGTTTACATCCAAAATTTTCTTCTAAATAAGAGGTATTAGTATAGAGTTTGGACCTTCTGATGCTCACTTTTGGTATTCCAGTGCATTTTTTTTAAGGTGTCTGAAGGAATTCTGGTCAAGGTCCTGTGCAAGGCAGCCAAGTTCTCAACCAAAGTTGGCAAACCGATTTTGTACTAGACTCTACTATTAGAGCCACTGGGGTAAGTTCACTAACCTTTGTCTATATAGTGTATCTGGCAGGCTAACGGTACTAAGATAGCCTCGGTTAGCTTCTGTACCATTTTACTCCAGATCTCAAACCGCACTGCACTACATATTCGATTCTCCGTAATATTAAAACGAACTTTACCAGAAAAGGACATTGTTCATTAATCTCATACACACCATATCAGCAGGAGGGCTAACATTAACCCGCTCCTATTCACGCACCTTAACTTGTCACCTTTACTAAGATGGGCAGTCTGTTGTTTCTGAACTTTCTTAGCCTCGTCCCTCAGTAACACCCACCTAATCTGAAAGCTTCTGACACTAACTCTGACCAGCTACTTTCTGCATGGAATAAACGCTGTTAGTCCAAACATCTGAGTCCAAAATGAGACTAAGCAAACAAGACAAAATAGTTTTCTAATTCTACCACTGTTAAAACATCTGCACTCTAAAGCCTCTAAAGTGAATCATTTCCTAATTCTCACTCCAGTAAAGCTGCAACTGTTTTAATTATATCACTGTTTAAGATCATACCATAATGAAGAATAGCTCCTCTCATCCTGAAATGCTGCGTCTCAGTTCATGTAAGCATGTGTGAATCCTTCAAGGAACTAGTTAGTAACAGACCACTGTTCATCCTCTTACATCCTCTCCCTCATTCTCTCTCTCTCTCATTCTCTCTCTCTCTCATTCTCTCTCTCTCTCATTCTCTCTCTCTCTCATTCTCTCTCTCTCATTCTCTCTCCCTCATTCTCTCTCCCTCATTCTCTCTCCCTCATTCTCTCTCCCTCATTCTCTCTCTCTCTCTCTCTCTCTCTCACACACACACACACACACACACACACACACACACACACACACACACACACA
>JAUZSV010417455.1:0-10956 GCA_034780495.1 Parotocinclus cesarpintoi
TTTGGAATAAGGCTGTAACGTAACAAAATGTGGAAAAAGTGAAGCGCTGTGAATACTTTCCGGATGCACTGTATGCTGTTAGCAGGTTGGATCAAATAGTGTGCATGCCCATCTGAATGTGTTTACATTTTGGAATTCCTTTATCCTTTCCAGCTATGGTTTTTTGCCCAATACCAAATATGATATTTAAAATAAAAACACTATCAATGATTTTATAGTACAATAATAACTGTAACTGTATAATGTCTCGTCTTTAATTTTTGTTATGCTCAGATTGGCTGTCTTGGATGCCTTCTAAATAAAGAGAGTTCTGCTGCAGGATGACAATATGGCTGCGCAGCTGCTCGCACCCCCAGGCCCCGACAGCTTCAAGAGGTTCACCCGGGAGTCTCTGGCCAACATCGAGAAGCGCATCGCTGAAGAGAAGAAAAAGAAACCTGTCAAACCCAGATCTGACAGTAGTCATCGCGACGATGATGACGACAATGGCCCTAAACCCAACAGTGACCTGGAGGCAGGAAAGAGTCTGCCCTTCATCTACGGTGACGTCCCTGATGGTATGGTGGCAGTGCCTCTGGAGGATTTAGACCCCTTCTATATGAACAAAAAAGTGAGTAAGCTATCTGCCTGTCCTAAATCAATCGTGTGAGCCCTTTTACTTTCTCCTTTCTCTCACATGTGGAAGTAATATTACTATATCATGTTTGCTTTAAAGTAAATAGATAACCAACATGCAGTGCTGTATTCCCTGAGGAAAGGGAAATAGAGAAGCAAGAAAAGGAATGATTGGTGGACAGTATTTTTAATGCCTTTAAATAACATGAAAAATTCTTGAGCAACTAATTTAAGTTTATCCCTAAACTAGGTCTTCTTGGACAACAATTTCACATGAATACTTTGCAACGTTTTGCAATTTGTCTATAACATCCATTTTTTGTTGAGATGTGATGGATAATTTATGATTCAGTGTGTCACTTATCTTTAAAATTTTCTATATTTCTGCATAAATCAACCTAAAACATCAGATTTCCATACAAGTACAATATGCAGATAAGGATAACCCAGTTAATCAAATTAGGGAAATAAAATTCGGAAACAGACTATATATATGTATTAGTGGTGTGCCGATCGATCGTCCACCAATCATTATCTTTCCGTGACAAAGCATGTGATCACCATATGCCATATTGCCTATCCCTTTCCTTTACACTGTCTGCCGTGTGGCACTTTTACACGGTCTGTAAAAGTGATGTAAAGTTAGCATCCAGCAAGACATATACCTCGTGGGGGAAGCATATTAAAATGCTTTAAAACAACTATTGTAATAAGTCATTTAAATAACAAAAATGGGCAGTTTTTGAGGCTCTCTGCAGAAAAGACACCTGGTATGTGATTGGAATTTGTGATTGGCACTTGGTATCGGAATTGGAAGCATAGAACATGATTGAAGCGTTCCTAATATTTATAGAGGACAAGGATTCAATGTTACAGATCTGTGAGTTCCAAACGCTTTGCTTTCAGTATCTGGTGTGATCAAATTGTGCAGCATTCTGCATCTAAATGATTCCGACAGCATTTCTCCATGAAGAACAGCTTGCATGAACTGCTTACTTAGGTTCTTCCACATCACTTCTATTGTATTAAGGACAGGACTTGGCCATTTCAAAATATTAACTTTTTTAACCTTTAACCCTTCCTGGTAGAATAACTTGTATGCTTAGTGTTGCTTTATTGCTGAATAATCTACATCCTCTTGAGATTCAGTTCATGAACAGATGTCCTGATTTAGAATTTTCTTTTATAATTCAAAATTCCTTGTTCCATCAAGTAATAGCAATCACCATAGTCCAAATGCAGCAAAACAGGCCCAAGTCCCTCATACTACTACCACCACATTTCACAGATGGGATATGTTTTTTTATGTTCTTATGCTAAAAAGTGTTTTTATTACATTTTAATCAAAGTTATATTTTGGTCTAATTTATCCACCAACCTGTTTCTAGTAGCCTTTGGTTTGTCCATGTGATGCAAACCGCAGACAGTGCAGCAATGTTGCAATGCACACCATTGTTGTTCGGTGTTCTCCTTATGATGGTTGCATGAACATTATTATTAACCAATGTGAAAGAGGTTCAAGTTACCCTGGGTTTCTATGGGACCATGTGGACTATTACACACCTTGAGGCTCTACAAAATGCTCTTTGTTAGACAACCACTCATGGAGAGGGTAACAGTGGTCTTGTTTTTCCTCCATTTGTCTATTTGTCTATTTGACTGTGTCTACAGGATTTGTGTAGTCAAAACTTTCTAGAAAACTATTTTTGATTGTGCAACCTTTTCCACCCTTCTAAGGTTTTAAAAAAATCTCTCTCTAATGATATATATCCACAAAAGTGTTGTAAAGATGATTCCTCGAAAGGTTCATGTTCTTTAAATATGAAAGGGTGCGCACTCACACCTGAGTGTCATCCCATTGTTTAAAGACCATAAATTCGCCTTCAAATAATATGTAATTCAAGAGATTCACATATTTATGCCTCTCACAGATATATAAAATTAGATTATGTTGCTCAATTAATAACTGAGTACATTGTGTATATTATTTTTTCTCTCTAGTTTAAATGCATTATTTTAATCTACTTTTTGGACTTTGTGTGAAAATCTAATGTTTTAGGTCAGATGTCTGCATAAATATAGAACATTTTATATGAATGTTTGTGAGGGTGCACAAACTCTCAAGCACCACTGTACTTTAGCCTCTAATATGCACTATAGGTTCTATTTCACACATCTATTGAATGAGAAACTGTCTTTTAGTTGTTATGTAACGCTCAGAAGAGAGCAGTTATCACAAAAGCGTGGAAAGTCCAGTATCTGGTGCTGTGTCCAGTGCTAGTCTATGCAAAATCTAAAAATTATAATAACCAGAAAACACAATCATCCGATTCTTGAAAGTATGCTCTGCTGTGTTGAGTGTGTAATTCAGAAGTTTATCTGGACCTATTCTATTCTTTATGACTTATAGTTTTGTATGCAAATGATTGATTTTCTATTAAGTAAGAATATTCTTCACGTGGTTGGCTATCAGTCAGGTAAGAGTAGAATAGTTATTGATACGGGTCAGCTGCAGCTTGGTTATTTCTGTAGGTCCTGAAAATTTTCACCATGCGATTATACTGTTCAAACCACCCCCTTCTGTGTGGCTTCAAGGTTAGGCTGCATCTATAGCCCTTCTGACAGCAAATATATAGAATTACCATATGTGGACTCTTTTAGGTAGTTTTAGTTTTAGGTAGGAAATTCTGCTCTAATGCTTCCTACAGTTTAACTAATAATTGAATGCTTTTTAATCCAAACACCAGTCTTACTTGAATAAAAGCAATCGTATCCCTCTGAGAAAGTGAAAATGCGAGGAATCAAGTCCTAGTAAGTCAAGTAGGTGCATAATATTGCATAAACCCTATAGTAACCAAAAGTGGTGCTTAAAGTTTGTGAACAAAAACAACCCAGAGCTGTAGCTGTTTTGTATGGTGGAACAAGATAAATCCCTCCAAGTCAATGTGCAATGATGAACAGTCAAACTCACAAATATATAATACTTGATCATTTTTTGCAATGAATAAATGAACAAGTATAATATGTTTGTCTCATGTTTAATATGGTTTAACATGGTCTAAGGTTCTGCATCTAGTTTTAGGGCTTTTCATGAAAATCACAGGCTTTCAAGCATCCCAAAACATAAAAGTAAGCCGTATGTCCATGAGTAAAGAAAAAAAACCAGCAACATACTGAAGTTACAATACATGCTGGGAGCCTCCCAAAGATTGTTCAGGTGATCAGGGACTGATACCTTCTTTTTTATACTTGTGAGGACCAACTGTACCTACAATGATAGGAAAATCTGGAATTTTGACTAGTGAGGACTACTTTGTAAAACCAGAAGAACCAAAAGACTTGCATTAGGTTACTGAGGTTAAAGTTAGGGGCAGGTGTAAGTGTAGCATTACTTAGCTGCAGTCGTCCTTCATTGTCATTCATGTCAATGAAAAAGGCCTCACAAGGATAGCAAGTCATATGAGTGTGTGTGTGTGTGTGTGTGTGTGTGTGTGTGTGTGTGTGTGTGTGAATCTGTTGTGGAAATCTGTAATATAATATGAGGACCTACTGGCTGGAAAATGAACTCAGCAAAAAGGATAAATGTGCACACATTATTGTGTATTTATTGTACATGATCCATTTGAACACAAGAAAATTGGTGCTGTCACAGCATTGCCTTCTTTATTTATTTGTTCCTTTTTATGTATACACAAATGCACAATCACAGATAAAAAATAGAATTGTGTAATTTATGATGACCTCCAGTCACGAACGTGAAATTTGAGCATGAATTGCATTTAGAAAGTGTGTGGTTTATCAAACAAACATTTGTGTTTGAATGTTGTTAGCTACACATTTGCTCATGTCTTTTAATAATAAAATTCCATTCATAACTTTGCTCCTGTAAGATAAGATAAAATAAGATAACCCTTTGTTAGTTCCCCAGGGGGCAAATTCACATTTTACAGCAGTGAAGGGATAACATTAAGTATGAAAGACAAAAATATATAAATATATCCATTCTTCAGCCTCAGACAGACAATAAAACAAAATTTAAAGAAGTGAACGATGTGTTGACCTTAACAAGTAAGCAGGGCAATAAACCTGAATAAAGAATAGAATAGAATAGACTTATTGTCGCTGAGAAAACAGCGTTATGAGCAATGTTAAAACAGTGAAATATAAAATCATTACCATCACAGAAGGGTTGTGTTGTTAAGGGATAAGTTCCAAGAACACGACAGCAAAGGCTGGCACCACTGTCACCAAATCTTTCTTGATTCTCAAGTAGGATAATGGCCCATAAAAACATCAGAGCTTTGTAAATTACTTGAAGCCATAAGAACATGAAGGGCTGTTGACAGTGGTGGACTGTCTTCCACAGTCACCTGACCTAAACCCATTTGAGTATTTTTATATGTATATGAAAATAAAGAGAGCCTGCAATTAAGTAAGATGGTCCTAGAAATATTGTAAAATCCCTGTACATCACGGATAATCAGCTTTTGCACAAACATGTGGAATCCATACCAGCTAAAGTGCATGTTATCATTGCAGCAAAAGCGGCATAGCAAATACTAATACATTCTCAAATATTCTTTCATGTAAATTGTTTACTGATTACAAGATGTCTAATGAAAACATTGTATTAAATTAAAATGTTAGGAGAGAATCTTAAGAATCAGGATATTGAAGACTCGAGACTGTATTCTATGAACTATTGGTAAATTTGGTTTTGATCTTTTAACCTTATTTCTGATTCTCAAGTTGCTAGAGCAATGTTTCCACTCTATTCATCTATTGTCCTGACTTTTAATGTCCTCTCCTTTTGTATGTGTGTAGTTACATTGCTGAAGATGGGGCCCAGGCATTGTGAGGAGATGAAAATTAATTAAGTCTAGAGAATAACATGGAGTGTCTAGAGGAAAATGCAGTAGTGAAGTTATGTAAAGCCTTACCGATAGACAGTGAAGTGGTAAACGCCATTTATGATTACCCAGGAAAAAGGTTTATATTAATATAACAGAAACCCTGGATGACCTACGTATTATTAACTACAGGCTTAAATTTAATTGTTGATGTCTCAGTGAAGTATTACTACACTGCCCACAATGCTAAATTACTCTGAACAGTGACCACTCGGTTTTTTAAAAAAATGTCCTTGGTTCTAAAAACCAAAATTTGAAAATTATTATAAGGAATAAGACTAAAAGCCCTAGCAGAGCTGAACTGGCTGTACAACAACAACAACAACAATTTTTTTTTGCAGAATACATGTCTGCAGTTCAAGGTCAAGCATTTAAACGTTACAATAGACTGAAACTATGACAAATTTGCCTGTATGATAATCCCAATCATTACACACAAAGTGTTACAGAAAAATTTTCATCATTGTGCCACTAACTCTCCAAATACAGTCGATTCCGGTTAATGGGACCACATCGGGATGCAATCGTTTTGGTTCTAATAACCGGCTGGTCTGATTAAACAAACATGCTCTAAGTTACAAGACGGGACGTGCTATGTAACATATTAAATGTTTATTAAAAATGTATTGTGCGATTTACACATATAGCGAACATACAAACAAGAACTACTGTTGCTTACGAACTTTGTTCATTAAAACGAACAATTGTTGTCTTTGCCAAGCCGGTAATTTCCACCTTCCAACGCTGACTAGTGTTTGATGATTGTTGCTTGATCTTATCCAGGAAACCAATTTTTTTCAGCTAACGTCAAGTCCCGCCGTGGCATTTTGGCAGGGGAGACAAGACACGCACAGTTCACTGACTAAAGTGTTCTGATGGAATTCCATGCACGTGTTGCCGGACACTCAGAAAAAGCGGAGATACAGATGCATCCAATAACCATGCTGCTGGCTACTGGGTGCTTCGTTGTGGGAAAGAAAGTGGTGGGCGTGTTCACCTAACGCTGGTTTTGCTCATGTCAACACCACTTTTCGGATTTCCTGACCTTTGATAAAAGCATAAATTCTTCCGGAGATCACAGGAATCCTCCCATAAATCCCTGATTGCTAAGTGGCGACTTGTGGCTTTTTTTTCTTATTCTTATTCTCTTACGTTCTTTGGTCCGATTAAGCAGAATTTTGGTCCAAATAAGCAAACAGCATTACATGTGTATAATAGGATTTGTTTCTGTACTTTAGGATTTGGTCGAATAAGCAGCTGGTCCCATTAACCGGTGGTCCAAGATTGTCAGCTTTCTAAACTTTATGCTTTTGAGGAAGTCATCTTGACCAAACTAAAAAAAAAAAAAAGTTCCATTCTCTATTACATATATGTGTGTGTTTCTGACAAATTAACCTTGGTTTAATTGGTCCATGAAAACTGATAGGGAATTATGGACAGGAATAACCAAACCATTGCTTATTGATAAATAAAAATATAGCTAATAGCCACAGAACCACAGGAGAAACATTTTTTATTTTTTACTTTACTATAATCATTTAAAATGGTTTATCACTGATAAATTAGATAATTTTATTATAATAAATGTACCTAATTATACCTAATACCACATACCTTACATCTCTATATACTAATGGTCAGGCAGGACCATCACAGATCCAGTACTGTTGTTACACTGATATGGCTGTAGTGTATTAAGGTGTATTGTGATGTTATCTGTGGATTAGACACAGTAGTGTTGCTGACCTGAAAATAGTCCACCAACCAAAAATGTACAGCCACTATCATCATACACCATCTTGTAGGCAGCATTTTGTAAACACATGTGCTCAGGTTAAACCTGCTCTCATCTGTGAAAAGCACAGGGCACCAGAACACCGTCTGGTGTTCTATGGAAAAATGCAATCAAGCTCTTTGGTGCTGACCAGTAAGCACAGGGCCCTTTATATGACATCTCATCAGACCACCCCCATGAAGCCTGTTTGTTTGAAGCCTGCCAGATTGTTTAGTCAGATATATTTACACCAGTGGCGTGCTGGAAGTCATTTTGTAGGGCTCTGGCACTGCTCACCCTGTTCCACACCCCGGTCTTCTTCAAGGGTTAAGAACCTTCTACAGCCTTATCCTGCGCTCTTAAAGAAAATTGCCTGTCTTCTAGAATCTCCTCCATAGTCTTAAGACACAGCAAACCTTCTGGCAATAAAACATATTAATGTTCCATCCTGCAGAAGTTTTAATTACCTGTACAACCTCTGTAGGATCCAGGTACCGCACCATGGTACTAGTAGAGATGATACAAACCAGAGCCAATTGCAAAACTAGAAAAAAAATCTGCAAGAAAAGATAAGGAGGGATAAAATGTCAATTAATCGATTAACCCATTCCTGTTTTAGGGGTCATCTCATTGTTGATCGTCTAGGGTACGGGTTGACTGAGTTGATGCTACACAATTCTTACATATTCTATGCAAATATTACTGTTACATTAAAACAAAGATGTTGAAACATAGGCCCAAAAACTACTCAATTTGGTTAATGTTGGATGACTAGGCAGACAATGCTAGTACAGATAGCACTGGGGTTACTCAGATATCCATTGTGCAGCTTTTAGATGTCTTTTGTTTCACTGCCTTACATTACTCAAGCCTAGACCCATGGTTTCACACCAGAACATTACCAAGAACATCACATTTCCTTCAGAGGCTTGTGTTCATCCCACAGTGCACTTAAGTCTAAATTTATTTATTTTTATTTGATTTTTAGATTTTAGATGTTACATTATTGGCAGAGTAAATGGCTGGAAATAATCAGAACCACAGTCATAAAACTGTATAAAATGATTGTAATTAATAACCTGCCAAGTTTGTTAATTGCTTGTGCACATAATTGGTCTGGCAGCCAACATCTTTCTTGTCCAAAACACAGCAAATCTTTTGTTTAAGACTACATAGAAGAACACACCTAATGGTTGGACTTATTGGGCAGATTTTGTAGGATAGATTTTTCTGTCATGATGAATTAGTATTAAGAGGTATTAAGAGGTTAACTTAAACAGTGAGAATGATTGACATGTATCTGAAGACAGTTCCCAACTGTGACTTATATGAGAGTGTGGAGGACAGAGTGAAAACTTATCTGTCCTGTATTTACAGGATTGTGTTCAGGCGCAATGACACAATGACTTGATTTAAGGGTGGTGAAGGGAAAGCCAGAGCACTGAATCAGATGCATATCCGCTTAAGCCTTAGAGACAATCTGGCAGCTATCAAGCCATGCTCGACACTTGTCTGCTGGCGTGTATAAAGTTGTAAATTATAGAAGCAGCACATTCAGCCTGAACCACTCAAAATGCTTTTTAAAAGCAGGTAAACTATTTGTGTGTGTGTGTGTGTGTAGTGTAGAACTCCATGCTGGTGTCTACATTCATGTCTCATATCAGGACTGTCATATAGTCCTGACTGCCCAACAGGACTAATGTAAAAGATATGAATTGCTTAAAGAAAGCATCATCTGTGAGATTAGCAGTATTACTGGGTGTGGGGGATAAGAGTTTCATATTCAATCAAGTAATAGTTTAGTTAAGTAAGCAAATCATAGATTGTATGCCATAAACTAGGGCATTTAAAATAATTGGATTATTACCATTCGTTTTGTAACACTCTAGGATACCAAGGCACACACTCTGTGTGGCGAGTCATTAGTCATCAGGGATCCTCCAGAATGCAACAATCAAACAACAATGCGGCCAGTTACACAAATATGAAATATAGCTAAATACCATCTCAAATGTATATAGTATCTAGACGTTGTAGCTTTGTGTAAATTAAACACAAATATTTTAACTACTATTAAATAATTAAATATTACTGTACTCTTTTATTGTAGCAGCATGGTAAACTGGTGGCACCCCCAACCGTGGGTGTCAGAGAATTGGAGTTAGCAGAGGTCATTTTACAGTGTTTCAATTTGCCCCACCACTCACAACCTTGTTACACCGTTGCTAGCACAGAGTGAGGAGGAAGCAGTAGTGTAGAGCCCATGGTATTACTACAGATGGTGTGCTGGCAGCGCTGGAAACAGGGCCATAGAAAACATTAGTATAAATATCCAGGGTCAGTAGAAAATTATCCAGGGGCCAGCCAGGGAGGAGCAGTTGGCTCCCCAACTTTCCAACCCTCCGGCTGATTGCTTGGCTGGATGAATTCTGTGCCAGCATGGACTGTGTCTCTCTTGCAGAATCAATGGTGTGCCCATCACCTTCACTAGAAGACACTGGGATAACTGTATCCATCTTCATGCCAGGAGTCCTGCCCCACTCGGCTGGTGAGTAAAAGTTTCAGACTCAAGTATGTTAATCATGCTGGGATACTACACATTCAACTGAGGTGCAGGTATACCCTATCCTAGTATAAGTGTCTCTCCAGCATGCATAAATGTACATAATTTCGCTTGTCAGTATTATTTAAAAATACAATATAACAACTATTTGCATATAATTTACATTGTATTAGGTACATTAATAAGGTAAGCAATATACATATTATATACAGTATACAGGGGAATGTGCATAGGTTGTGCATACGCAAATGTCAACTTCAAATCAGAAAAAGATGGGACAGTATGGGAAATGCATATGAAAAAAACACACACCGTTTCATTTACATTGATTTTTATGTCATTGCAGACAATATGAACCTAATAAATTTCATGTATTGTCTAGTCAACTTAATTTATTAGTTCATAATCATCCATACCTGCATTTCACGCCTACAACACATTCTAGACAAAGTTGGGGTGGGAAAGCATTTACCACTTTGTAATGTTGCCATTCTTTGCACCACACTTAAAAAGACAGCAAGTGATTTATTTTTTCAGGTGTTATTTTCTCCCAGTCTTCCTGCAAACACATCTTAAGGTCTGCAACATTAAGGGGTCGACACTGCCGGATTATTGTTTGTCAAAATTCTTCACACTCTCTATTAAGGACAAGTCAGAATTGCAGGCAGGACAGTCCAGTACCTGTACCCTCTTCTTCCATAGACATGCCTCTGGAATGTGTGCAGGATGTGGTTTAACATTGTCAAATATAAATATTTAAGATCTTACTGTTTGCATGGAAATAAACATCAAAGTAAATCTAAGAAACACTTTATGTTTTGATATGCCATTTCCATGCATTTATATACATTAATTGAACCACCGGTTAATGGGACCAGCCTATTTCGCCCGAATCCTAAAGTACCGAAACAAATCCTATTATATACGTGTAATGTTATTAGCTTATTTGGACCAAAATTCTGTTTAATCGGACCAAAGATTGTGAGAGCGAATAAGAAAAAGAAGCCACAAGTCACCACTTAGAGCAGTCAGCGAGATATGGGAGCATTCCTGGGCTCCCCAGGAGAATTTATGCTTTTAATGAGTTCTAGGAC
>JAUZSV010417466.1:0-10956 GCA_034780495.1 Parotocinclus cesarpintoi
GTAAAGCGTCCTTGTGTTTGAGAAAGGCACTACATAAATTAAACTAATTATTATTATTATCATCATCATCATCATAATCATCATCATCACTGTCGCACATCAGACTGACAAACAGTGCAAACATCATTTATCCACTTTAGTGGCACAGTGGCAATTCCCAGGTTGTAGTCCCTGAATTCTATACAGGCATAACTGGCTGCTTCTGAGGAGACCTCCAGTGTGATGGAGTTAAGTGATGGTTCATATAGCATGAGCATTCTGGGATAGGCTCCGTATCCCCCAGTGCCCCCCAGTATTATGAGAAAATAATACATCATTTATCACCTTCTCGTAGATGTTGCTGATCTCCTCAATAGAACTGAAGACAAGCTGAATAGAGCCACAACCTGAAGCCCAGACGATCTTCTGAACGGCCCTTATCACACCAATGTCTGGGATATACTTTGAGGCTTGGAAAAACTTCTGTGGGAGAAATGGAAACCAATGTGATCACATGACTATAATAAATAAATTCTTTATTTATCCAGGCAAGTCATTAAGAAGAGTTTCTTATTTACAGTGGCAGCCTGGCAAGAGGTAAAAAAAAACCCAAGAAAAAACAGTGACAGACAAAAAATAAAATAAAAATTAAGTAAAAAAATAATATAAATAAATAAAAATGGAAAGAAAAACAGAAACATGGAGAAAGACATCAGACAATGTGACAACATTTATCGTTCAATAAATCTGTGATAGATTTCTTAAAAGCTGACTAGGAAATCAAATGATCGAGTTTTAATGTTTTCTGCAGCGAGTTTCAGTCTTTGGCCGCTGCAGATTGAAATGCAGACAAACCGAGTACTGTACTTGTCTTATGACTGAATTAAATTACAAAATTAAATCCTTGTGCCAGATTTTCCCTGGCTAAGATTAATAACTCAAATAGTTTGGATACTTATTTTTGGTTACTTATTTTCATTTTTGCACATAAGCACGAGTGGCTACATGCACAACAAAAGCAATTCCAAGTAAAACATACTCAAAATGAGACAATATGGAGTAGCCAATTAACTCAGCATGTCTTTGGTATCAGTATATTAATTAAGAAAAAGTACAAAATATAGGAACGTTTAGAACTCACTATTTCCATCCCAGCTTTCTTTAGTTAAAGCAGTAAAGTTTTATTAGAAAATGAATATACTGGTCTAAATGCACTAGCCCACCACTGGGTTAGTCCTGGTTATCCAGGTTGGCATTCAATACAGGCACAACTTGTTGTGTCCGAGGGAG
This sequence comes from Parotocinclus cesarpintoi, assembly GCA_034780495.1. Taxonomy (NCBI): domain Eukaryota; kingdom Metazoa; phylum Chordata; class Actinopteri; order Siluriformes; family Loricariidae; genus Parotocinclus; species Parotocinclus cesarpintoi. The sequence goes on from JAUZSV010417466.1 coordinate 1,270, forward strand.
GTGAAACGAGATGGGAGATCATACCCAACATTACATGCTCTATAATAGCAAGCCCTGCAAGAGCTGGTACAGACGGGTGACCTGCCCATGTTTTCTACGGGAGTCCTGATGCCCTGACCAGGGTAAAAGTGGATAAACTAGAAACGATAAAGAAAAAAAAAAAGGGACATGCTGGCTGTTTAACTAAGAGGACATGTGTACACTACACAACTAAACACAGGCAGTGGAACTTGAGCTGTACCTCATCAGTGATCTGCTGAGCTAAGCGGAGGGCCACATTACGTAGCATGCACTCAGCTGAGGGATTGGGGATGTTTTGTAGGGCACTCTGGAGCACCAGTGCCTGGTCGTGAGTGGCCTGGTTTATCTGTAAAAAACAAACAAAAACAAAACAGCAAGAATGCATCCTGTTAGGTCAATGTGAGGAATAAACATGCTATGAAAAGATGCATTCATGTTTACCACTGACTGTGGAGGAGAAAAACGTACACTTTGGTTACAGTTATATAGATTATATAGCCTCTATGATATAAACATTATTTATGTTTCATTTGATGACACTGTAAATCATTTTATGCTGTAATCATTTACTGCTGCTACTAAGTTGTAAGCAAACAATCAATTTCATATTAGATTCTATCAAGACTAATCCTTTCAGAACTATAACATGAAAAAGGTGCAGCTAGACCTGTAATCAAAGTGCTTAACTTCCCCAGACACCATATACCCTTGACATTTGCAAAGCACTAAAGAGGGAGCCAGGATGCTCCAAATGTGATGGGAAGCATCAGGGAGGGGGTATTTAAACAAACTGTGAGGAAAGGTCACGTAGGTAACAGGGCTGCACTATAGCTGATGTGACCATCTATCTAGTTTCTATACATAATTTATATATATAACACACACACACACACACACACACACACACACACACACACACACACACACACACACACAACGTCTTATATTATCTTGCCTTTTATTCTCTATTATACTTTTCCTAATACTGTACTCCAATTTACTATAGTCTATTACAATACTTTCTCTTTAAATTCTTGTATTTACCTTCTGCGTATTTAAACTATTACTTTACTATAAACTTAGATTTACTTGCAAGTAATTTAATTCCTACAGGTAACATCTAGACTCCACAATGAGTTTGGGTCCCTTTGAGTCTTGGTTCTCCCAAGCTTTCTTTTCTTATAATATTTTTTTCAGTCTTTTTTCAGTCTTGTTCATTTAGCGCTGTGGTCCTAGACACTTATAAAGCTGCTTTGACACAATGCTCCATTGTCAAAAGCTCTAAACTTATAAATTGGACTCGACAAATTAAGTGATCTGTTTGTATACCCTGCCGTAGCCAAATGCAATTTCTCAGACCTGCAGTCTCCCTTCAGAACGCACACCAATTGTTTGACTCGCGTCTCATTGCTTTATGCTCCCAAAACATGACTACATAACTACCTATTTCTATAGCCTTCACAATTAATTAGGTATTATAAATAATCCAGAGACGATTTGTAAGTATAAAATAATGTGTATCTAGATTATATGCAAACACATGTAATTAGCAATTCAAATAAAGGACTTTGGTATCCAACACGACAGACACAGACTGTTATTGCTACATCGTGTAAACAGTGATTGCAAATTGCTTGTCTGCTTTCTCTGAGGATTGTAAAAGGATTCCAGACAACTGACATTTCCGCTGTTAATCTGCTCAGCAGAACGCAGCTGCCTCATATCTATGGCTCATATATTCTGGAGAAAGCCGAGCACAAAAGCAAACTCACAGGCGATACCGGGACATTCCCTTCTGCCACTGGCTGGCAGGCTTCGGCTACAGCCTTCACATGGCCAAAGCCAACTGCTGTAAGCAAGAGCTTGGCTATTTTAAGTGCATTCAGATAGGCTTCCCGCCGCGTCTCCATGTCAGCGTTTGGAAGGAAGTTATTTCGAGTCAGCATGCTCAAAACCAGTGGTAGGCCACCACTTCTCAAAAAGTTATACTGAAAGTCGCTGGCATCTTCTCCCAGCGTGCCACTAGCGGGCATCAACAGAGCATAGACCACCTGAGAGAAAAGATAACAATAGTTAATTAAGACACTGTCAAATTCTCTTCATGCTACAAATAACTTTTCCTTACAATAACAGAATGGGGTTGTGAGCGATGTAACAGACAAACCTCTGTTAAGTAAAGGACTTGGGAGGGTGAAGGGCCAAAGAAACGAGAATCGAGGGTGGGGCTAAGGCTGCTTTCTCCGAGTTTGGCATGATCCAGGCAGATGGCTCGCAGATTTTCCACCGTAGTATTATCTAGGAATGAATTCGAATCATTTGTTAGTAGAGGATACAAATGCAGATATTGGCACAGACAGGAAACAAACTTGAGCACCTGGAGGCATTAGCTTCATAAGGACCCGAGCACCATCTCGTAGCAGAGGCATGATGAGATTACAACCAAGGTCTGCTATTTGCCACAAGAAAGAGACGTAGCGCAAATGCAGGGACATTATCTGGAAAACAGAACATGTGTACGAATTAGGGTCGAGAAACACTGGAAAAATATAAATATTATTATTATATACAATAGCTGTGTTTGAACTCTTCCCTACAATGTGCCCTACTTGACGAAGAATACCCATAATGCAGCATCTTGTTTAAAGATACCTCTCTATTACAAAAAGGTGGATTTACCAAAAACTGTACAGTGATTACAAGAATAATATTTTGGATACAAAGAATTATGCAATAATAAGGGCATTTATTAGAAAGAGTAACCGCAAGAGGTTATCACTGAACTGCTGCTATCATATTAACAGTACAGCTAACGTGAGTGTTAAGAATGGCGAGTACTGATGTACTTTGCTTATATTATCATTTTATTTGTGTCATTTTTTTTCATTTTTTTTTTCCTCTCTTTTTTTTTTGTATATAATAAATTTCTGCTTCAAAATAAAAACAAAGAATTAAAAAAAAAAAAACAGAATGACAAGTACTAAGAGAATTTTTCCAATAAGGAATAATAGAAATTGAATGACTTTCAATGAGTTCCAGACCCTCAGAAAATCCAATATATAAGGAACTATAGGCATTAATGGAGTTGTACTGTAAACTAAAAACCATATACAGACTTAAAAAATAAGCAAACACTGTAAAATCATCAGTTTCTCTAGCTTTACTAGTTAAAGGTACTGAGTTTGCATGAAATTAAATATTTTGTTCTATTCCATACAATACTGACAAAAACAAATAAATATTTTTTGCAGCAACAATTGAAGCACTAGTTTGCTGTAAATGATAATTGGTTAAAATAGTTCTTTGAGGCTATACAAATCATACAATTTTAAATGTTAATTAAACATGACCGTTTTAACTAAAGAAAGCTGTGACAGAAATACTGAGTTCTGAACTTTCCCATATCTTGTACGTTCCCCTAATAAATGACATTTGGCTCTGGTGATCCTAATCAGTACCTCATTAAGTAGAGAGGTGTGTTTTGTTTGAGCAAGTGCCAAGAAAAGTGCTAGGACTGTTTTCTTGTCAAAATGTATCAAGAATTCAATGCGTTTCAAAGGGTTCGAGGCCGGGGTATGAAAGTGTATGGGACAGAATCTGCTGTTGCACAAAACTAACCAAAATGGTGAAGGGTCTGGGATCGTGTTCTACCTTCATGAATTCTGTCTCCTACATTAAAGCGTGATCTAGTGTTCTATATTTAAATAGGGAACAGTTTCAGACACTGCTTCTGATGAACAGAATCACATGGTCCATACCACTCCTGGAAGACAGCTCTCCACTTCAGGATTTGGACCGTCACTATAGTGGTTGCCATGGTTCCCTGGGGAGCCGGTGGAAGAGTCGGAGGAACTGTCTGGGCTCGAAGGCATATTGGCACTGACCTGGGTAAGCTTGGCTGTGATGAGCTGAGAGACAAACAAGAAATTACAACAGATTCTCCTCAGAGTTGCCCCACATCACCATAGCCAGATTGCAGGACTGTATATTCTTACCGTTTTGTCTTTGAGATTGAGCTGCCCGATCAGCTTCCTGTCATCGGCGGGATCGATGATGTCCCCGCCAATGAAGAGCTCGATCTTGGTGTGCGCGCTGTTGGCTTTTATTCGATTGAGAATGCAGCGTCTTACAGAGCCGATGGTGTCGTTGGTGTGGGACCAGATGTCCAGGTCGTCCACCTGCCGGCCTTGGTTTGGGAAGCGCACAATCAAGGTGATGTGCTTCCCACGGAACGCTCTGCAAATACCAAAACCGAGAGTTAACGTACAGTAATGAGCTGTCTAAATCATTCAAAACACATCTGGTTGTACACAGGACTGACCTGGACATGGGTAAGATGGTCCGCTCCTCGTGGTAGTCGCTGTCACATTCTGTGATGTACTCCCTGAGCACAGTAAGAACCCGCACCATGCGGATGGCCTCCTGCCTGGCACAGTTAATGCTGTCCTTATCTCCATCCAGCACACACAGCGTGTCATAGGAGGCTTTGAGCCGGTCAAAGCAAGACTGAATAAAATCCTCATGGATCTCTACCTACAAGGCAAACCACCACAAGCATGGCAGGCTTAAGCTGTGAAGAAAGCTACGTAGGGAATCTCATGTATAAGGGAGACAGACACGCATATGCAATGACAAAAGGAACAGACATCCTGTCACGACTGCCAATTCTGACTAAACTGTCATGCATTAAATTCAGCCTGCTTTCAAATTACGTGAATCCAAATGTAACCCAATTCCAAGATACAGTAAAGGTTTCTGTGTCCGCAGATTCAACCTCACTGAGCCGCTGACGTAAGGGGTGTAACGATACACTCAGCTATGTCACAATTCAATTCACAAGAGAGTTCATAATTTGATTCTTACTAAAAAAAAAAAAGTTGACATTCAACAAAACCATTTTATTTCTGAACTATAAGCAATGCAAATCATCGTGTAAGCTTTTACACAACAGCAAAAAACTTTACTACTAGATTTCAATTTGTAAACAAAACCCCACGTTGTAGTTTCACCTTAAATAACTGAGGGGGAAAAAAAAGCTAAATAATATAAAAAATGTAAACAAAATTAATATTTTGTCCCCTGCAATCAACAGAAATGAGGACTCAGAACGGGATATGCGCCTGTAAGCATGGCGCATGATTCAAAAACAGCGATTGCATTAATGTTGTAATAAACAGTGGAATAGAATAGAAGCATATGGCACCATTTGATAACACATCCATTGTTTACACAACCCACCACACAACTAATGAATTGCCCAGGATTCCATATGCTGTAGCTTACCATATTTTATAGGTCCTCAACAGAGCAGCATTCATACACATTAGAGGTGGGAATCTCTCAGCACCTCACGATTCGTTTTGATTATGATTCAGAAAGCAACAATTATCGATGCATCTCGATTCTTTTTTTTACTATAAACTATGTATATAGAGTTTTTTTTTTCTTTACCATGTGACTACATGAAACAAATCTATGGCGTCAAAAAAGGTCCTAAAGTTTTGAGAAACAAAAAACCCGCAACCAAAAAAATGTACATTTTGTAATAAAAAAAGTTGCGTGCTTTCGTTGACGTAGCGGGGTTTAACTCCAGCAGTCGATGATTGCCACATTGATTTTCCCCCACCCCTAATACGACTATATAGACTTTTATTCCTGTCATTATTCCCTAAACATTACAGTAAACAACTATATATGTACCACTTTCACTGTGTAAGTGATCAACATAATATAAAGTACAGATGAATTAAAGTTTTACCCTGTGGTGATCTTTATTATTATTCTATTCAAACAAAGGTGTATAAATGAATCCTTTCTATTTTATGTTTTATGTTTATTTAGGCTGCATGGAAACAGTCGTGTCCATTTTTTAAAAAGTCAAGTCTTACCTGATTGGCCTGTAATTTTGGTCCAAGGTTTGTATAAATCTCTTTCAGCAAATCAATTGCTCTGTTAGCAATGTCATCACTTCCTTGGATCACAACCTAAGAGAAACCAACAACATAAATTAAGAACTGGCAGCAAAAAGTCGTAACTCAATCTGCACAACAGGTTTCTCCAGCTTTACAATGTCACGTAATCCTGAGAAAATAACCAGGATAAAACTTAAATATTCTACAGCAGACTGAACAGTCTATAATACTTTTATTAATACTGACCCTCCACAGGTAATCCAGCCCAATAAGTTCCAGGTCATCCATCATATAAACCCGGCGCTTGGCCACCAGCTTGCCTTCTCTGCAATTAACTGCTTTAAAGAAGCGCTCGAAGCATTTCATGCCATTCTCGGTCAGCAGAGACGGGTCCAGCTGTAGCACGTTGTTCTCAAAGAAGTCCTTGTTGATATCGGGATCAAGGTCCGGCTCATCCCCCATCAGTTTGGAGTACCATTTGAAGCAAGCTTCACGATCACACAGGAACACTGCATTCTCTGCTAGGCACTTCCATATCTGCTTAGCCTGAGGAGCACAGAGCCACAGCTGGCCATCCTTTAGGAGGAATCTAGGAGCACAATTCAAAAGACAAAAATTGACAAGAATGAAAGGTTTGCTTTATTTCATAATAATACAGTATACATCGGTCGCGTCTTTTTTTAATTCTTATACCTCAGAAAGTTCAGCCGCTCCTGAACCTCCTGCACATGACTGTATCTGCTTCCAGCCCTGACCGTCTGAGGGTCAAAGTCGGCGTGCTCTGCTAAAATGAGAAAATAACACACCAACCATCGTCACACCCAACAATGGAGATATGAGAATTTGGAACTCCATAACCATTATCAAGTCAATCAAACCCACCTTTGGAGAACTGTCTCATGTTTTCCATGTAGGCCGACAGATTCTCAGCTACCAGAGTGACCAGTGCATGATTGTGCTGGAGCTGGTTAATAAGGTCATGCCGATAAAAGACATGTGGGCTCCTCTGAGTTTGACTGTAATTGGGAGAGGTTAAACACACACACTTTGAGTCTAGTGTTTAAAATAACCTGCTTACAAAAACTAGGAGATATTTTAAAATGAAATATCCCATAATAAAATATCCACTCATTTTGGTAAGCAGTATAAGCAAATCAGTGGTGATCTGGTTGTGTTTTTCCCATATTAAAAGCAAGTTTAAAATCAAAGGATTGTTATGAGATTTGGAGAGAATTCACTTGGAGAGAAGCACTTGAGGTGTGAGTAAATAAACCCAAATGATCCAGCAATTTGGTATTAGATTAGGCTGGGAAAAGAGGAGACCAACAGAAGAAAGTTGCTGCCATACAGTGCATCCGGAAAGTATTCACAGCGCTTCACTTTTTCCACATTTTGTTATGTTACAGCCTTATTTCAAATTGTATTAAATTAATCTTTTTCCTCAAAATTCTACGCAAAATACCCCATTATGACCATGAGAGTTTTAAAAAATGTATTAAAATTAAAAAACAAAGAAATCATATATACATAAGTATTCACAGCCTCTGCTTAATAGTAGAATAGAATAGTAGCACCACCTTTGGCAGCAACTACAGCCTCAAGTCTTTTTGAATATGACTAGCTCTAATTTTTTATCTTATATATGGTCATTATACCATTGCTAAAACAACAAATCTAACAGTAGCCATCACAAAATTTTATAGAGCCACAGTGTAGTTTGTGGAAAAAGAAGGAATTATCATAATTTATAAACCATTTCTAGAAACAGGATGAAAAGAGGATTTAGGATTACACGTTATTTACATTCACCTCAAATAATGGCGTCACTCGTTTGCCTGGTAAATATGCTTACATAATACCAAGAGTCATCGAAGATGGCATGAGTCTACAGTCTACACTACTTTTATGCTTTGTTTGTCTTTGGTTTGAAAGCAAATGCCCTGAGAGGTTAAAGTCTGTTTGGTAGGGCCGGAGTTTCCATGACTGAGTACCCTGAGCCGGACTTTGCTGCAGCTCGAGCTCTGAACAGGCAGGCTGCAATGAGTTTCAGCCAAGATCGCGCCATTATCGCCGCCCTCAATGATCGCCTGGTCGCTCTTATCAAGATGGTGAGACTGGGCGAGGTAGCACATAGACACTGGGTGCTAAATTACTGACTACACTCGCATGAAATGTTCACAAACAGCAAATGCTCCCCTTCTTAGTCACCCAGAATTTGTTTATAAGACTTCTTTAACATTTGCTCCGATTGCTTGAGTGTAAAACACAAACAATTTAAATAAAATTAAACTAAATTAAAACAGAGAAACACTTCTTAATAACATTACTTTTAATCTTCAATTAATCACCAGAACTTACATAATAAAACTTTGCCATTTAAGTGAGCAGCAATTGTCATTACCTTCAAGATTTTTCATGCAGTGCTTGAATGTGAAATGGGATGCTTAAATCCCTGACTGGCATGCCAAACTATGCTTTGTAGGCCACAGAGATCTTAGCAGATGCTTTGCAAAAATGTATCTACCAGATGCCAACTCTTCATGCCATCTAAATGTATCCATGAATAAGCAAATGTATTTATACTGCTTTGTATGCTACTGGACAGTCCCAGACAGACAGTAGAAGGTTGTAAAATTTTTTAAAGGTTCTATAAAATTCCAGACAGTTCTATATACTTCTTAAAGAGTTCTCACAGTTTTAGACGCTTACTGAAGTCTTATCAGCCCTGAATGTATCGCAGATGTTCTGAAAATTAGACCACTTTTCTAAACACTGTCCTGACCACAAATGCAAAATTTATTGGGAACAATAGCCATTTTCTATACATTTTAGGCCTAAGCAGTTAGGAAAACATACTTAGTACCTGGGAACAAGAAAAGAAAATGTAACAGTGTAATTTTGTAATGTGCTATTTGAAGGTCCGATAAATGTGCAAGTGAAATGTCCCTTACCATACACAAGTGTAATTAACTGATGTTAAATTAACCATTATAATACAATGAATCTGGATCTATTTTGTCAGATTCTAGCATTGGCATTAAAATACCACGTTCCACAATGTTTTTATGAGTAATATTCAAGTTGGTTCTAGGCTAATTTGAAACTGAACCCAGGAACAAAATTAATTTCTCTGCTAAGACATAACGGACAACATTTACACCAGTAAGACCTTTTTAAACAAACATGAAAATGAAACATCAAAATACATCCAGTGTAAAAATCTAATTCAGTGGTGCCTCAGTTCTCATTGTTTATTTGTTCCAGAAGGCTCGTTGTGAACCAAAAATGTATAGCACCAAGCATTTCTTTTTCCAATAAGGAATAATGCAAATTCAATTAATCTATTCCAGACCCCTAGAAAATTCACACTGCATATGGTATTGTATGTTATGATAGAGTTAAATTATACAGCTGCCCCTGATTTATGATGGGTATCATAAATATGGTTTATCCTAAGTATGTATCATGAGCCAGTGAGGTTAATATAGTCCATATTATAACGGAGTCAACTTTATTGTTTAAAAAACTTGCACTGACCCACAGTTTGACAAAATCAATATCAGAAAGCTTATAATAAAGTATTGAAACTCTTATGCAATTTAGTGAGAAAGGACTAAAAGTGAAAAGTAAAAGCAAAACATATGGAGGAACTAGCATAGCTGCTAATGCTAATTGCAGCCTGTGTTCTGGAGGACTATGTTCCTGTTTTCCTTTTGGTTGGCTACCATTAAGACTTACAGTGCATAAGAGTTTCAAT
>JAUZSV010417477.1:0-10955 GCA_034780495.1 Parotocinclus cesarpintoi
GTACCCGGAGTAAACCCACGCAGACATGGGGAGGACATGCAGACTCCACAAACAAAGGACCCAGGTCTCTCCATTCTGGGATTGAACCCGGGACCTTCTTACTGTGAGGCAGCGGTGCTACCCACCGAGCCACCGTACTGCCCACCAGGTACATGGTAAGATATGTAGGAGGTGACCCTTATAGGAAAAATGTGGGTTCCGTATGTAATATTTGCTATAATATAGGAAGTGGTGAAGCTGTGCAGCCATGTCCACCCCACTCTTAAGCCTTTGATTCCTCCTATTTTACATTGTTATGTCACAAATAATATCTGGATGTACAGTACGTGTTCAAATGGCGCATTGATTAATAAAACACCCACCTGGTTCCCTTGGGCGATCGGACAGTTGCAGTGCTCACAGATGTCGTCGTCGGGATGGTAGGAGAAGCCATCGTCCGAATTATAAGAGTTACAGTTCCCCATGGTGTCTGAGGATGACAAAATGAAGGCAGTTCTTTAGGAGAGCAGGAATTTACCAGTGAACTTACGCTTATACGGGAATAAACGAGCGTGCTGTACTGTGCAAAAGTCTTAGGCCACCATTAGATTAGATATAGGAGAACCAAAGTTCTGGGGAGAAACCAAACCAAATGTGGAGAGAGCCAGCGGTAAGGGTCCAACCCTGGCCCTGACACTATAAGTCAACAGTTTGGGTGGAGCTTTAGAACCATGATTCCCAATTTGGGGTCCGGGGGTCTCAGGGGGCCCCTGAGGTCAATTTCAATTTGCAGATTCGTCCATTCATTCCCTTTCTTATCCAATTGTAGGTTGAATAAATTTAATATGACAACCCTTACTGTGAAAATACTTTAAGATGGTGGCTTTTCTTAGCTACTCTAACGAAAAAACCTTTATCCAACAGCGCTACCTGTTGTGCCGGCGCTACCTGTTGTGCCGGTGCAACCAAAGCATTAACTCGTGTATTTTGTTTGAGGAGACCAGAGTAATGAGAAAACACAGTTGGGGCAGGGAGAACATGCTGAAATCCTCACAGACTGTGACCACCTAGGCACCTAGGGGTAAATAAAAGTGAGATATGGTGCTGTCCACCACAAAAGAAAGAGGAAACTAGAGTATCTAGACTCCACATAGATGGCAAACAGATGTGAACCTTTCCTACATGATCCTGAAGCTGAGAAGCCCATTTGCTCTGTCCTATGTGGTACCATAACCCATATATCTTACCCCTATCTCAGGGTTTTTAAGATTAGATCTCGATTAGAATGTGGGTTAGCGACTTTCTCAGATATCTGAACCCATGAGAATCTTCAGGCCATGTCAGCAAAAGCCGGCCCCTCTTGAACCGGAGATTCAAAACAGCTTCGGAACAGCCAGAGTCAAAGTTTTCCACAGAGCTTCCAGCATCCTATCAAGTTCTATCCGAAAATAAGGGCATTTCCCCCAGGGTGTTCTTGGAAGACACCCGGTTAAGTATTTGACCTCGGCGTTGAAGCGCACCAGCACATTTCTGAACATATTGAACAGTCACTTCTCAGTGCTGCACAGCGCTCGCCATGCAAGAGAATGAAAAGTATCGTTATGATTGTACCAAAACAAAAGAGAGGAAGTACTGCTTAACTGGCAAAGAAACATTCAGTAAATCAGGTTACGTCAGTTTTTATTCCATTCCGCCTTATTTGCTCTCCCAGACCGTGATGTGCTGCTATTCAGATCTTTCTCACCATGGCTTCTGCAGCCATTGTTTTGCAGTTTTATGAAGAGGAAGCCGACTCTCACGGCAATGGGTGACATGGTGTTCACAGATCTGCTTACATACGAACGTTAGGACTCGACGGATTGTCCCACGGGGCATCCCGGTGCCATCACCTCCCCAGGTAAATGGCTCTCCTGAGGTAAGAGCATGGTGCCCATTGAACCAGGTGCTTTCTCCAAAGTCTCCAAAGTTACGCTTAAGTCTTGCATTGACATAAGGATTCAGACCCTTTGTTCAGAACTTCATTGGAGCACCTAAGGTGGCGATTGCAGCCTCTAGTCTACTTGGGTATCTGGGTACAAGGTGGGCACATCTGGATTTGGGTTCAGTTAGGTCAAGGCTGGTTTTCATGTGCAAATGGGACTGAAGAGAGGCTTCTGTCTGGCCTCTCAAGCTGAGATTGGTTTTGGTTTTGACCTTCTGAAAGGTTCTCCCATCTGCACACAGGACCTTTGGTGCTCAGCCTGGGTGACCATTGGGTTCTGGGTCCTTTCCCTGATTACCTAGATTCCAAGAGCCAACTCTATTAATAATCCTGGTTTTATAAATATAATAAATAATCCTTAATTATTATTGAGTTTGCTGTGCTTTTGGGAAATTCAGTACAGCAAAATTTAACCATTTTCAGTGCTTTTCTTTCCTCTTCACAGCCTTTTTTTTGTTTTGTTTTGTTTTTCGACCTTATATAAACAGGTGTGTGTCTTTCAGATTCCTGTCCAATGAACTTAATTTAGCACAGGTGGGCTCATGATCAAGAGAAATGGGAGCAACCCAGGGCTAAGTTTCAAGGGTCCGAATACTTTCGTTCATACTATAATTTACATTTTCCTTTTTGATCAATTTGCAAAAAAAAAAAATTCAACATTCTGTTTTTACTCGCTCAGTATGGGAAAAGTCTTCTTCTTCTTCTAAAAATGATTTTTAATTTTACCACATGGCCTCGGCATAACAAAATGCAAAGAAGTGCAGCAAACGAAGTGTACCTTTTTGGCACGTGAGCAGGTACCATGTAACCCTATGAACAGTACTCAAATTAAACTGTTAAACGTTTAGTTTAAGCTGAGCTTTTTCAGAAAAGTTGCTCATGACAGGTCACCTGGTAAATAATTTCTTAAAAATAAGGAAGAAGTAGCAGAGATAGGAGCTGTCTATCTCTGATCAGATACAGAGAGATAACAGCTGTTAAACAACCTTTGTTTCTGTCATTTCAGCCAAGAATCGCCCAACACGGGATTAAAGCAGCCTGGAACGGCGCTAGCGGCGCGGTGCACATGATGTTGTAGATCTTCGCTAGCAGTTCTGATAGAAAACATTCACTGTTTTAGGTAGCTACGGTGTTTATTACGGTCCATGCTAGGTAACGTTTCTTATGAGGTTCATATTTTTTCTAAAAAAAAAAAAAGGCTTTTCCTGACAGGAATAAGTAGTGATATGTGGGAATGCTGTCCAAATGCGTAAACCCTTTTAAATGGGTATATCACAGAGAGCAGTGAAATAACAGATCATGTCAGATATAAGCACTCGACTGAGCGACTCGAGTCAAAGTCACACTTAAGTCGCCTAGAAAAAGACTTTAGACTTGACTTGAAACTCGTCCCTAATGACTCTCGACTCGACTCGACTCGTCCAAAATGACTGGTGAACATTAAGATCAGTCCGTTATCCAGGCACTGTGCCCAAAGTTATAGAAAAAAGACTTTCTTTGTGTGTAAATGTTGCCGTTTTTCCGTACTTTTATTTAGGTGATTTGGGACGCAGCCCTTTGTCTGGTGACGTATCACAACATCCGCTTATCGCCAGAGGGAAATCGAAGAGAAGCGTCAAATGAAAACAAACGAGGGTTAGCATGGCTTCGGCTGGAGTACCGTATGTGGTAGCCTACATGCTACAGGAAATTTAAAATTCTTATATATAACCGAAGGGTGGCGACATGTAATATGTGCTCTATGTTTTAAAATGTTTAAGAGAGAGAAAAGAACAAAGAAAAAATTTTTTTATGCATAGAAGAAAAAAGAAGCATTAGTTCATTTGTTGTGTTTTTTTAACATATATATATGTATATATAATGTATATAGCTGTGTATTTTTAATCAAACACTTAAATATGTTGTATTGGCTTGAGCCTTGACTTGGACTCTAGCCAAAAGACTCCTGACTTGGCTTGGACTTGTATTTTGCGGCTTACATCTCTGGTTCATGTTCATGTGAACAACTCAGAAACTGTGCTAACATGTTGGCTAATGCATCTGTTAGGGTTCTGTTCAGCAGATGAGCTGTTTCTACTACATAAACGGCTACATTAGGTCTTTTTTACGGTGTTTCATTACTTATGAACAGGCGAGAGCAATTAAAATTCATTTTCACAATAATTGAAACCAACACTTGCCTATTTATAGGATACCGAGTGCTCAGAAGAAAGCTAGCGATCTCATTTCATAGCTCCTTATTAAATAGGTTAGCAGGCTTGTGGGATTCTCGTACCAAAGTCTGTGCCGGAAGGTAGTGGGATGGTATTTTGAAAGGTTGTGCTTTTGGAGCGGATAATAAAAATGGTTTGGTGTTTTAGTAAACAATTGTCTAGTTAGGGGATCAACCACGCAGAAATGAGAGAATTTACAGTTAGCAGGTCGTATCTAGAGAAATAATCCGATTATTAGTACGACCAACGATGTAAAAATGACGAAGGAAAATTAAATGTTATTGCAAACGATATTAATGTTATAGAAATGAACGCTTAAATGTTCAATATTAAAATGTTTTTGAAGGGAGAAGCACAATAATGACCTCTTGGACTGAATTTTTTAGGATAATTTGTTTTGATTGACGAGCTTGGTTTGCTATGATGTTATTTTGATAGTTTTATAGGTTTATATTCCGCTAAATTGTGATCGCATAGCTACATGATGTTGCACTGGGTGGTATTTAGGATTTGGTTATAATCGATGTAAAAAAATTTATCTCAGGTTCATTTAATGGCAAAATGACAGGTTCTCAGTAATCAAAAGAGGGAGGTGTTTCCCGAACATATGATCACAGAAATAACCATCTGTGTGGAGGAGTAGGTTTTTTGGTTTTATTTTGGCCAATCGGAAAAACCAAAATCACAAAAGACTTTTTTTGATTGACCAAAAACAAGCCCTAATAGGACCGACATAGGAATAGGAATTACACATTTGCTCTACAGTGCATCACATGGCAGCGCTACGTGGTTTATATAACGGTTGCTTATCATAATCTGGCTAATTTACTCCAATTAAATCGACTTAATCGTCTGTTAATGGAGCTCAGAAGCTGCTCTTTGGTTTGGTTTGATCTCTGGCTTCCATCCAGACAGAATTGAAAGTGCTGAGCTCTGAAAGTTTTGATAAACCAGCAAAAGGTTGCCAGATGTTCTGTTCTGTTCTGTTATAGCGTCCAATTTCAGCTTGCAGAACTAAATTATAATAAAACATACAAGATTTTGTAAGAACACTTTCAAAAGAGCAACCACAAAAGCTAACCACTTTGGAACATAGAAGTGAAAGATAAATTGTTTGGGATGCTCCAGAATGCAATCTTTTAGTTCACTGAAGCTCCTAGGCCAGATTGTTTGGGCTTTCCTGCTTTCAGTTACCTAGTTCAGCTCACTAGGTGACACAGGGTTGTTGGAATTACCCCATTGTACCAGCCTGGAGCCCTGCTAGGACAGGAAGAAAATCACCATCACAAATCACCATCAATTATAATGCAAATGAATCTGAATGCATAAAATAACTACATCATAGCGTTTGTTTTACGAAGATCCTTCATATTAAGGAATTTTACCCTTCTATTCATGCAATATTGTGTGAGTTTTAAGGATTTGTTTGTTTCCTGAGAGCTCATCATACTGTATGTGTGTGTGTGTGTGTGTGTGTGTGTATTTTATTTTGAACTTGATACAAAATACAGATTATCTTTTTCAGATTGGTTCAGTAACAAACTGTGTAAATTGTGATTTATAATCGTAATCTTATGTAACAAAAAGCCACGTATTCCCAAATATAAATTTTTAATGATCAGATACATTTGAATGTATCTTTATTGTTTTATTTTATGTTACGTATTGTTATATTTATGCACAATTATGACTGATCAGAATTTCATAGCATATGTTTTGTTTATTGGTAAAATGGACATCTCATTTAAATAATTTCTGCCGTTAGAAATCTACCAATCAAATCTAAACTAAACGTAAATACACCCCGAATGACAATGTATGGCTCTAAATAGCAACCCAGTGTAAAACATTACTACTTTTGTTTCATTCTTCTATTTTGGGGTCAAGGACGTACTCTGTTACTTATTTATTCAATCACGTTTACTTATATTTTCATCTTGTTTTATGGTACGCACACTTGATTATTATGACACTATTTCGTATTATATTTTCTTGTTTTTCACTGGTCACATAAATTAGGAGATATTGGATTGTTTTTTGTAAGCAGTCTATTTCATAAAATACGAGAAGTTTGTTGTTATATTTTCAAATACACAAACTAAAAGGTGGGTTTTTCCTATTTTATTTTATTGTGCTGTGGCCTGCATTATACATTTATACTAATGGAACAAAACTTAAAACTGATACCAAACGATTCCAGTCATATATAAAGTTATAAGTAAGAGAAAATCTATTCATACCATACCATCACAAAAATGTAAACAAAAACCTAAATTGAACAAATGCCGGATTTTAAAACGTTCCTCACAATTTTTTTTGTTTATACATTTTTAAAATATTCATTTTTTTATTTTATTTACAAACAACAACAATTTATGGTTCTACATTAACAGACAACGTTTTTTTAAAATGATTTTTAAAAATCAACATGTTTTAAAGTCTCTTTATGTAGAATACAACAAAAATCATTGGTTTAATGGAAATCTTTTTTGGACAGATGATACAGACTGCTCACAAAAATGAGTTTAGATTTCAAAATGAATATGAATTGGATCCCACAAGAAGTGCTGGATAATCTGATCCTGTCCATGCTCCACCACTGGTGTGTTTTGACGTTTTGACACTCCACCATACACCCTACTGAACACAATGTGGGGGCACTCTGGTCCAGTTTGACCTGCTGAATTCACCCTCATAAATATATCACTTGCTCCTCGATCACCATAATTGAGTTTGCATCTCATTTGCATCATCGAACAACTTTCTGTGAATTTTCATTTGCTTTTCTGATCATCTTGTTTAATTAAATCAAATCAAATGCTTCCTTTTTAATCTCTCCATCTTCAATTTGACATATCCCCTCATTTATGTGAGCAGAAAAGATTTTTATATGTGTAAGAAAATATTTTTAGGATCAAAGTTCATGAGAAGCCGCTGTTAATTTGATTTGATTGCATCCAGATTGCTTGCCAGTCGTAAGACTTGGGGGACACCTTATATAGTCATCCAACATACACATCTGTTTAAAATTAACAGTCAAATAAGTTTAGTATTAGGACTTTGTGTGGTCCGGTCCCAATGAGTTCTATACGTATAAATCAATACAGCTGTAAAACCCCAGTTTATCATTTAATCATCTTCAGAAGTGGACAAAAGCAGTCTGTTTGCCAATAATGATATTTTCGTTTTATGCTTAAGTTCTTTAGACATTACCTGTTACAGCTGTGCAGCCTCTGATGCTTCCAAGACGAAGGCCTGTGATTTCATTGATGGCACGGCCTGCCCAGCATGGTCATATCCGACAAAACTGGAGATTAATCGCTAAGACAAACGCCGTAAAACCCGGAGGAGGCTCGTAGGAGCGTGGTTCGACTTCTCAGACTTGGCTCTTTGTGAGTGAGCTTACATCCTCTCCATCAGCAGAAAAGTATGTGCGCTCACGCACCTCTCAGACATGCAGATACGCTGTTAAGACGCAGAGCGACCTGAGGAGCTTCCTGTCGCTGACACGCATTTCACAGGTGCCGTCCACATCTACAGCTGCATCCACGTGCCAACGTTTCGAAAGAACCCTCTGAAAACCAGGTTAGCATTCCGTCACGGTGAAGCAGGTGGCACAGTGAAGCTTCAGAAAACCACAGGGAGACTGTTTTATTCACTGGTGGAAACTTGGGTGCGAGTCTGAAGCAAAAACGTGGTCCCTAAAATGTTCCAGTGTGGAGTTTCCCACTCGTTTTCGCAGAGCGCGAGCGTGTTTATAGCAGCACACGTGGTGCGGTCTGATGTGCGTTACTGTAGCTTAGCAATTTTCAGGACGCAAACCTTTATTTATTTATGCACACGTAGAGTGTATTCATGTCGTAAAAAGAAAGGACCCGTTTTAACAGCTTGTCGGCTTTTCGCACCAGGTGCTGTTTGGGCCCAGGACCTAGGCTAGAGCCTAATGTTGAGGTTCGAACCCAGGTCCAGGTCCTCTGAGCTGTATGAGATGTTATATAGGACAAATTAAACGACGAACACAGATTATGTGCATGTGCACGTCAAGGGCTGCGATTGGTTTTCATAGTTGATGTGTTGGACGTCAAAAACTGGAAAAGGACTTTATATGAATCACATAACGACAATAACGAGATTGCAGAAGCTAAAACCTGGGTCCAAACAAACAAGCGTAAGACCAACACTTAGATAAAGTAAACACCAACAACACAGTACTGAAAAAAGTGACGCACAGCCAGATGTGATATTGCACACTTGGCTAATAAATGATTCCACATGTGGTTATTGCACAAAAGTTTTTGTTGTTAAAGTCCTCATAGACCAGGAGAAGAAATCGTTTTTATGTCTGGAAGTATGAGCGCTCGGCGACCTGATGTGCCCACCCTAGGGCACCCGGACAAACCAGTGAAAAGCAGGATGATGGTTCTCTAGGGACAAACCCCTCGCAGGCAAGTCACTGAGAGCTGGTAATATAAGCCAGGGAGGGCGGAGGGCGCCCAACAATCCTTTGAGAAGCGTTTCCGACCCTTGGTCGGTGCTTTTTTTGCAGCCTAGATGCAACCTGAGTACAGATTGTCACACACCTTTAACTGCTGGAGAAATTGGTAGATATTAAGACACCTGAGTCAAGGGTCAGAGCATATGGGCTGATCACTGGGTTGGAGCGTTTCAAAAACTCCAAGGGTTGTCGGACCAGCAGTAGGGAGTATCTGCTGATAATGGTCCGAGGAGGGACCATCAACATGGCTCACTGGTCCAACAAAGCTGATGAGTCTCGACCTTGGAGCAATCAATGAAAAAATGGGCGTCTGGTCCGATGAGTGAGTATGATGGAAGTGTGATGTACTGGGCAGTATTTGTCGGAAACCTTGGGTCATGTGAACATCGACTGGACGCCTCACACCTCGATGCAGATTAGCTGGTCATCCTTTTTTGTTTACATTACAAGCACATGCCAGTTAAAGCACAGTTAAGAACATTAGAGAAGCTAGAGTGGTTAATGTCATGTACAAAAACAATTTTCGGGCCCTTTCCGTTTTTTCTAAGGGCTGAAACCTCAGCTGTTGTTGGTCGTTCAGTAAAGGGCGCCTGATTATTTTATGTCATGTTTCACTTCGTTTTGTTTTCACTATTTTTGTCTTTCTTCTCTCCACCCCCTTTCTTGTTCTTTCTCTCTCCTCATCTTTTCTTGCTCGATCTCTCCGACTGCAGACCACACAAGGTTTTGTTGCGGTTTGGCACCCTGCAGATGGTGTGCGCTCACTGCAGGAAGTCGACAACATTTTGCAACGGGTTAACACAGCACCGCAGCATGTCAAGAGTTATCGACTCGAAACTGAGTTCTAACCAAACGGCTCAGGACCGGTGCATTGTGCTCATGAAAGGATTGTTCATGCGCAGCCTGCGTGAGGTCACTGAACCCAGAGTGGGTGTGTGTTTGAACTTCGGTCCGCATAAAAGATTCTCAAACAAGAGCAGGAGATCAGATTATTGATTTTAAGGGCATGGTGATGTAGCCCTAGGGGAATGATGTCACTTGAGGACGTCTTTCAGATGTTGGATCTGTGTACTTTGTGGGAACTTTACAGGATCGTTATGAAGTGCTACACTGACAGTATTTAGTATTTAGACACCATTTTCCAGAGCGATTTAGAACCGAACTGATGCATTGGGCAAGGGTCCAACAGTGAGAGCTTATGAGAGCCAGAATCTGAATTCACAGCCTTCTGTGATTAAGGAAGTCCCACTTGGGGGAATCTGTCACGGAAGGCTGTTATAAAAAGCTCTGATAAATGTTTGCTTTGGAAAAGGGCGTCTAAATACTAAATGCTGTTAATGTAGCACTTAATGCGTATCCTACGATCTTATGAATGTGCTTAGCAGACATGACTTAGCAAGTCACTAAGTTGCAAGTAACAAGTAAGTCTCAAGTCTTGATACTCAAATCCCAAGTCAATACGGGTAAGTCTCAAGTCAAGTCTCAAGTCTAGAACTTCAAGTCCTGCTCAAGTCACCAAAATGTAAAGTCAATTCAGTATTTACCACGAATGAAGCAGTTGATAAGTAGTATATTAAACTGACATTAAATTGAATCCTTGTAAAGTTTGTATTTATTATAACAAAAATAAATTACATACAAAATTAGATAATTTTAAGAGATTCAAACAACAAAGTGCTATGTTACTTAACAGAAAGAACAACCCAAACAACATTCTCAGGACAGCCAAAAAAAGCCAGAGTGAATGTTTTAGAAAGCAAAAGTGCAAACAATCGTAAGGACAACATTGTTAGTGGGGATTATTAGCTTAACACCATTTTGGTTATGACATTTGAGGTTTGAATAACAATGGAACCAAACCGCTAAGTTGGTCTTAGATCAGCGTGAGAGCTGCGATTGTTATCTCCTATCTGACTCGTCTGGCCAGGGCAGTTATTTTAACCACAAGAGATGGAATGTCAAAATCCCGAGCAGGACCTCATGCTTCCCGTAAGACTGCCAAGCCAGGATGAAAAAGAAAGAAATGTTCTGTGTCCAGACCTGTCCAGGTTCTTCTTACCATGAGTTCCTCCAACGTCGTTACAATGGGTTTCATATTTAGTTTAGTTCTCAGATACCATTCACACAGACAGTCTGGGGAACGAGATGAGTGACGTCCTGAGCTGGATGCTTTTATATTTTTACATTTTATATTTTAAAGCTGAAACAAGGCAGAGTGAAATAGGAACTTCCTCCATCGGTTGGACATCAGGAGACGATGTGCCGCCACGGACCTCCCACTAAGGAC
>JAUZSV010417488.1:0-10955 GCA_034780495.1 Parotocinclus cesarpintoi
TCTGTTAGCTTCCTTATTTTCCCTCAGTTTCACCTTCAACTCCTTCTTATTAAAGCATAATTGCATCACCTGTTTAAGATGTTTTTACCAACATTTTACATTTTTATTTGTCCCTCTCTATCAGTAAAGCTTTGACCTAAAGGGTTCAAAGTCCAGATTTGAACCCTATAGAGAGTAATTAGTCTCACATTAAACACAAACTAACTGGGAAACATTTTCCAAGTACCGGGACTCATCAGCTGTTTGAAGCCATTACCATTGAGTGGGAGCTTTTTCAGTTGTTGTATCTATTTGTTTAATTTTTGCGATTTTACTGACAAGTTTTTTACATTTGAGACCATTACAAGCATAATAATCTGGATTTAGTAGTCATGACAAAAAACTCCACCAAGTCGCAATCACACAGATTGGATACAAAAATATGTGTAAAGCAAAGTATGAGGCTATGCAAGGTCACAATTAATTCCAGAGACACTTTAAACAATTAAAGGCATCTCTCAGAAATTAGTCCACCATCAAAAGGGCACTGGAGTCTGTGGCAGGGTTGCAAGGAGAAATTTTTGTATACACCCCATTTCTGTCAGTGTGTTTTAGCAGTCTTGTTTGACCATACACCTACTGAACTGTCAATGTATGGCACTATTGTCTACTATTGCAGTTTGAAATGCTACTGTTTTCTCCAGAAGTCAGAAAACCAGTATCTGGTGGAACCACCATTTACCCCATATCTCCTTTGCATAGAGTTTCTTAGGTTGATAATTGTGGCCTATGGAATGTTGGACAAATCCTCTTCAATGGCTCTTCGAAGTTGCTGAATATTGTCAGGAACTGGAACATGCTGTCATATACATAATCAAGAGCATCCCACACATGCTGAGATTTTAATTATCATGCTGGCCATGCAAGAACTGGAATATTTCCAGCTTCCAGGAATTGTGTACAACATGCCATTGAAACAGGGGACTGGGCATTTTGGAGGTGTAGATGCTGAATGTGGAAGTCCTGGGATGGTGTGGTTACACATGGTCTACGGTTGTGAAGCCAGTTGGATGTATTGCCAAATTCTCTGAAACTGCCTTGGAGACAGCTTATGGTAGAGAAATAAACACTCAGTTCATGGACAGCAGCTCTGATGGACATTCCTGCATGCTAGTTGCGCTCTCTCTCAAGACTTGAAACATCTGTTGCATTGTGATGTGTGATAAAACTATGATAAAACATTGTATAGTGGCCTTTTATTGTGGCCAGCCTAAGGAACACCTTTGCAGTTATCATGCCGTGTAATCAGCGTATTGATATGCCACACCTGTAAGGTCGATAGATTTTTTCAGCAAAGCAGAAGTGCTCACTATCACAGATTTAGACAAATGTGGAGAAGCGTCTGGGCGCAGATCTCACTCCTAAGGCTTCCTCTCCTTTGGGGCATATCTGAAACGCTCAAGAGGAGGTGGCGCCGTTTCCATTATCATCATCTAGTGTCATGGGGTGGTTTTGCCAGTAGACCCAGAATACAAACGCTGTTTGTGTAGGAGTGTGTTTGAATGTAGTCTAAATTATAAGAAACGTTCCCAAATATTTGTGTGCCTTTTCTCTTTTCTAATTAAAATTTTGGACTGACAGATCGGAACTATTCATAACAGGGGAGCAGTATATATTATATATACAGTGGAGAAAAAAATTGTTTGATCTCTTGCTGATTTTGGGTAGGGTAGGTTTATTTTAACAGTGAGAGATAGAATATCTAAAAGAAAATACAGGAAATTACATTGTATAAAATATCCAAATTTATTTGCATTTTGCGAAGTATTTGATCCCTCTTGCAAACAAGAAACATTTGTAAAATCCTTGTTGGTGTCACAGCAGTCAGACGTTTATTTTGTTGTTGATGGTGAGGTCATCATCATCTATTATCATGAGGAATTTAGGTCCACTCCTCTCTAAATCATTACGATTTTTAGGCTGTCGCTTGGCAACTCAGACCGTCAGCTCCCTCCATAAGTTTTCTATGGGATTAAGGTCTGGAGACTGGCTAGGTCACAAAATGACCTTAATGTGCTTCTTTTTGAGCCATTCCTTTATTGGCTTGGCTGTTTGTTTTGGGTCACTGTCGTGACTGTCTTAAAATATGATTGAGAAAATTATGACAAATTTCTAGCAATCAAAACAATTAGCCTTTATTTTTATTTACTGACTCGTTTGTATTAGAACATAAACATATCGCTTATATCCCAATCAAATGTGGTGGAGATTCAGAAACCTCGATAATATTAGCTAAGCAAATATTTCGCTAACCAACCATATATTATAATTCCAGGAATATATGTGACTTAAATTTAGCGTTCATCATAACATATTACACAAACGTATAAAATGCAAACAGACTGCAAGAAACATTGAGTTTATTTACAACAATTTTCACTTGCTGTAGCCATAGATATCGTGCAAATGGCCCATTGTTTCCGCGTGATTCGCATTTCACTCACAGATCCCATCTGGATATATGAACTCGACCACTTGATTTGGTCCCTCAGTGACCAGCTGCTCTTTTACAAAAGCTCTACAAGACGAAAGAAATAAAAGAAGTGCAACTCACAAGGTAAGCGCGGAATGTCCCCATGTTATGGCTAGTGCTGACAGATAATGATCGAACGTACACTTAATAAACTCCATGTCTGTTCGTCCTAACCTCCTCTTGAGCCCCTCAGATGGGTACCACAAAAGAGCTAGCCTCTGGAATGAAATCTGCACCCAGTTCCAGTCCCAAATTCGGTAACAATATTTGTAAGAAAAAGGTATTTTGTGTACATAGAAAAGTCTTATATCTTTGAGTTCAAACTGATGAAAAGTGGGAGCAAAAACAAGTGTTGTGTTTATTTTTTGTTCAGTATATGTATATGCATATGCTCATATGAACAGCAATTTGTGTATATGGATATAGACATATATATTGGTGTGAAGTGTGGGGAAAGTGAGGAAAACAAAAATAAAGCAAAAGACGGATAAAAGTGTTAACACTAAACAGTGTGGAGAAGGACTCAAAATAAGGGAATTATTAAAGAGCAAGGACACGAAACAAAATGCTGAACAAATGCAGTGCTTGTTAGTGAACAGAAATGCCATCAACAAAGCTGTAGTGGCAGTGCGGCACGTGAGAGAAATAAAAGCAAACACACTTGTTTAGCAGAGTCGATTCATGAACACAAATGTGGTTTGAAAACAATACAGGAGCTCGTGGCTCACGTAATATTAACAAACCAGACTCATGCAAACAAAGGGGAGACGCTGACAAATATACAGCATTTTATATAGGCTGCAAAAGAAAGGCCATTGCTAATAGTAACTGCCTAGCCTGAATAGAAAACAATGAAATCAGTAAGAAACAATGCAGAAGCTCACCTCGCAAAAATGGAGAGCCAATCACACACGTCTAACCAAATTATTTATTTTCCTTAGAACTTTTGATCTTATACTAAACTCATAATATCTGGTACCATCTTTCCCTGAGTACCTCGCACCGAAGTGCTACCAATACCGCACCGGAACAAAAAGACCAACACAAGGAGAGGATGTGCAGACGTGCCATTGCTTGTTGTCCCAAACCTGGTACATTTTGCGGGGAATTTAATAGAATATTTCTGCATTAGGAGAAGATCAGTTGGTTATGTGGTCCAGAAATGAAACTAAAATAAGGCATGTTTTCAGCCTTAATAAGTTGCTCGATCCTGTAACATCTGTTACATTTACTGTGTTTATAGTTTTTGTTCACTTTTGTTTTATCTATGGTAGCTACATTTGTGAGCAACATTTTGTAATATACTCATTGACAAAAAAATATGCATCCATATTAAAGTGTTAAATTGCTGTAAATCTGCAGTCATGCAGTTATGTCTTAGGCAGATATATAAATGATTACAGGGGTGGTCTGATAATACACGGGGTCTTTCCACAAGAGGGCACAAAAATGACTCGCCCACTGTCTATAAAATGACTCTCAGTGGCTACTTTTGGGGTAGTGTACCTCTTGGTGATAGCTCATTGACTGCTATGCATTGTTAATTTAAACATGCAAACATGGCAAAGAGGCTTCGGACATCCCAGACAGACCACCAGTAGAGAGAATCATTTGATTTTCTGACAAGAGAATAAGCAGTTTTTTTCACAATCCAGACAAAAATGGCACTTTCACATCACACAACTGTATCTCCCTTGACAATTTCATTCACTTAACAGAAGTAAATTTGTTGTCATAGTGGCCATTACGGTTCTTGCCATTGACAGCCAGCTGCAGTTTTTGTTTAAAGTGGTGTTATAAACAAGACACCTGGACTCATATGGACCGGAAATACATAATCATTAGTGAGATTTGGCAAATCTCTTTGCCAGTTTGCAACACTTCTTTGGATGCCCAGATTCATCTCCATTTGAGCATTTTTGTACCAACTGGAATGCCATCTTAGGTAATCTTATTATTGTGCTGGTTTGAATTGCCCAGATGCAACATCTGTGAGTTAAATGTGCCAAAAAATACCGTACAAAACATACATGCTTTCATGGCCTACTGTATCGCATCTTGTATCAAGGCTGCAGGAGGCCCAGCAGGCTCCTTTCATTTGTACAGCGCCCCCCAAATGTATCATTTCACTCTAATATTGTAATGACATACATATATCTAAGTACATTCATACATATAAAGTTCCATTCGATTCTAACAACTCCTTCTTGTTGAGCTATTTTTTGTCAATGAGTGTTATTTTACTCGGGTTATTTACTAGTGTTATTGCCTTAATGTTTATTTTCCTCCTGTTTGGCAAGAGTAATTTTCATAAAGTGCTTGTTACTGTGTAAATGTTTATGTCTGCTATGATATTCTGCAAACTTAATCAGAGAGTGTTGCAATCTCTCCAACCATTGCAGAATTCAGAGTCCAAAATAAATAATTGAGTACTAAATACTGCACATTATTAAGCTCCTTTGATCAAATTAATGACCTTACTAAACCCCTTCCTTCAGCTTTCCACCCTTCTTTATCCACAACATTTTGGCCAGCATGCTAGGACTTTCAGGATTGGGTTCTATCCATGTTCATGTTCATCATGCAGCAGACCAAGGGGTTTTCCCTAATATTTTTATGTGTCAGGGATTTACACAATATTAAAATTGTGACTGTTTATTAAATGACCTCATCAAATTAACGTTAATGCAAACTTTGAGGCTGTTGTTATTGGATACAGTGCACCACAAAGCTGATCCGTTGAATTATTGCACAACACTACATCAGTATATAAATCAAGTCAAGTCAAATTTATTTATATAGTGCTTTTTACAATAGAACATTGTCTGAAAGGTTAATTCCAAATTGAGCAAGCCTAGGGTGCCAGTGGCAAGGAAAAACCCAAATTGTTGTAAGGAAAAAAACACTCCTTGGGTGGCCTAAATGTTAACTGAAATACTTGTTAATTGAAAAATTTTACACAACGGCAATGCACAGTTCTTGCATATGATTTGAAAAGATTATAGTTCTCAGTCACAATGACAAATTTATCACTTTAATACAAGCAGAAAAAAACTGATGGAGAAATTGTGTATTTATGTGACACAAGTTACAGCTGCAGGTCTGAGTTACTTTAATTTGTCTGTCTGATTTGTTTGTTTGATAGATAACACCAGGGAGTAAAGCAGCTCTAGGTGACCTGTGCCCTGGAGATACCATTTTGGCCATAAATGGAGACAGCACAGAGTCTATTACACACATGGAGGCCCAGAACAGGATTAAAACCTCCACGAAGCAGCTTACCCTAAACATCAGCAGGTAAATAGCCTGAAGAAATTTGTCAAACTCATACAGTGCACAGTTTGACAAAGGAATTATTGTGCTATTCATTTATATTATGAACATGTGAAATGAGAATATTCAGAATGTTCAAGTATTATTAGGGTGTAGCCTCATTCTTAGCAGACCAACAAGGTAGGTGTGTCTAATAGGGTGCACAGTGATTGGACACAGCACTCCTGTGTCTTAAATGATGTAAACTAGCATACACCAAAGCTGTACTTCATCTATGTAAACATGATCATTTCAGTATTTGTCCGATTCCATCAATTATATTAATGATTGTTGACATTTGTTTCTGTAATAGGAAGATATTTCTAAAGAGCCATAGATTACATGCATATGCTTGATTTTCTCTTAGCTCTGTTCCATATCCTATATATATATATATAGTGTGTTATTGCAATTTCATAATATTAAAAATCTAACAAATGTTAAACTCTTTTAAGAGAAGTTGGCATATCTAGATCCAATTCAGCAAGCCAGTCCACTTGAGACAAACACCAACAGGATGTAAATGCCAACATGCCTCTTCCCATCAACATCATAGGGAGGATAGGATTTCAGTCCTAATAGGAATGTGGAAAACACATTTTGAGAACTTTTTTGAGATTTCCTGAAAATGACGGGTGATAATGGTAATGTGATTCTTTTCTTGATCCTTTTTAAGTATCACAATTACTCCATAGTTCACATGCTCGTAAAGTATCTTACCATATTTGGCAAATGTTTTCTGACCAGTGCAAACAAAACAGGTCTGACCTCTTAGAAGAACTTGTACATCATGCTTAGACAGCAAGTCCAGCTTTCACATAAACACAGAGGTACACAAAAAGGTGCACAAACAGGGTGAGCCCTGAATTTGAGCATTGTAACAGAGTGCACTTTTAAACAGCCACAAGATGGCTTTTTTCTATTTAAGTATGGATTCATACAGTTCTTTAGACTAAATAGGAGAACTTTTGCTTCTCGCTGATATAGAAATAATTAGGGATGCTCCGATCATGTTTTGCCCATCACCGATGCGATCACATTGACAGGCTGATGAGTGCTACTGGCTACATGATCTGGAAAAAAGAAACAATGAAATTAGACAAAAACATTTTTACTGACTTTTTTCAGCAGGAGAAGTACAAAATACTTGCAGGTACAACTATTCTTCCACCACTGAAAAAGGCTGGTCATCTAATCAGATGAATTCATTATTTTTTAGGTTATTACCTTACCCATCTGACTGCCATGCTCATACAGCGAGTGTGGGCTGTATTTATAGCCATCTGACTGTTGCTGACCGGGTGCCTTTTTTTATTCTGTGCAGTGAGCCTCGAAATTTCACCATACTCAACTGCACTCAAGTGTATGTACTTTAAATGATGTATTAAATTAGTAGTGTTGAAGCATTTTAATGTACTTTTGCTGCAAGGTATTTTCTCGTTGTGTGCTGCAAGATGCAAACTTTGCTTCACATCCACACAGCAGATATGTTGGTTTATGATTTGCCGTTTACCTGCATAGTGTATAGGGAAGAGGGTGGGGACACAACACTGCACACAGTGCCTCTGCAGGCTGCAAAGTACAGGTGCTCGGTTTTTATGATCGGCAATGAAAAGTATTGATCGGCATATGCTGATCACATGCTTTATCACGGAATTCAGCTGCTAATAAAAGGTGTCTGATCAATGGAAACACCACTAGAAATAATATAACCTTTTTAAACAGAGTAAACTTGTATATACTTTTGTCACATGCTTTAACTGTTAAATCACACAGACAGCATTTCACAATAAACAAAATTACAAGAGACAACTACTAGCTATGCACACACTGTTCCACACACAATGTCACCTGTAAACCATATTGATGTTAACGTGCTGAGTGCAGCATTAAGATAAACAGTAGACTGGGTTTAGTTCGATAAAATGTATAAATATGTGCGAGTGTGAGGGCATAAGGAAAGAAACGTCTTTGTAGCTGTAGTTGTAATCTTCGTTTGACTGTAGTGCAATTCTGAAGGAAGCCACTGGAAAATGTGATGGTGGGGTTGTGTTGCATCAGTGATAATGTTCTCTGCACGTGTCCTAGTTTTGGAAGTGTGCAGGTCCATCAGTGTCGGCAGCTTGACACAAATGTTCTTTGCAGACCTGATACTGCAGTCAGTGAGTCTCTTGTTTGATGTTTATTTACATGAATCCACTAAAGGCATATACATTATATTGGGATTCCATTACATTATTTACATTAAAAGTACATTCAAATCATTAAGGTCATTTACTCTTATTAAATATGATAGGTGATGTTGAGAGGATAAAAATAAATCTGATGCACATTGATGATCCAATGTCTTAAGCTACTTCTAATGTGTATAACCCCCCCCAGAAAAACAGAAAAAACATTTTTAATTTATTACTATTTGGGATAACCTGATCTAAACCCAACTGAAGTATTTATGGGAGACACTTGAATCCATTCAGTAACATTATAAGATTCTATTTGCAATATTTGAAATCATGCTGGATGAGTCATCAGATCGTAAGCAAACTTTTCTGGGAAGGCTTTTTTCAGGATTTTGGACTGTGTCTCTGAGATTGTTTGCCCATTCGGAGTACTTGTGAGGTCTGACACTGACATTTAACGAAAGGGCCTGACTTACAGTTCATCCCAGAGGTATGTGAGGGGGTTGAGGTCTCTGTGCTGACCTGTCAAGTTAAAACTCACCCACCAACGAACACAATGTATTCAGAAAGCCTTCAAACCTTTTCACTTATTTATATTTGTTTTGTTGCAGCCTTGTGCTAAAATGAAAAAAAGAAAATCAAGTTTTGCACTCATTATTTCACAATGAGAAAGTTAAAAAAAAACAAACAAGAAACACAAGTTTATGGAAAATTTATTAAAAATGAAAAACTAAAATTTTGCATGGACTTAATATTCTTGCTAGAAACTACCATCTGCTTAAACAATTCTTAAAGTCAGCAAAAAAAAAATCTTCAAAAAGAAGTAAAATAACCAAAGGGTTTGATGTATGTTTTGTGTCTAGAAGATGTGTTAAATTGCTTTTTAAAAAAAAGTTTTATCCATAGCGGTTCAGGAGTGATGTGTGGACTGATAAATCATAATTTGATTTGCATGGTGACGGTCCAGATAGGCATCCTTAAAGATCTGGTGAGAAATATAGCAGCGAATGCACTACCATTAAATATAGGCAGCAGCGTTTAATTGTGGGGAGCTGTTTCAGCTGTTGGTACTACTGAATTGTTTCACTGTGTAAAGTAAAGTCCAGATCTAATCCGAGTATTTAGAAAAAACCTATTTAGAAAATACTTGATCTCACATTAAACACTAACTAATTGAGAATAATTTTAAAAGCTCATCAATTGATTGAAGCCATTATCAACACTGACTGTTCTTTCTGTATAAATTTAACAGCGAGTTTACCCACAAGACTTGAGTTAAATCAAAGGGAAATTCTATTCCATTCTAGGTTACTTTATTTGTTTAATTCTTGCTAATTTTATTGACAGATTGTTGCTGTTCAGACCACTTAAATCACACTTGCGATTTGTGGTTTGGCTACTGTTGCTGTTTTTTCCCCCAGGATTATAGTTTAATGACGAATATACTACTATCACCTGCCATAGCATTCGTAACACTTATTGTAAATGCCCAGTCTCTGCCAGTACAAGTTTATGTGCCCACATTTGGACAGAACTTTTACTTATAGCTGAATGACCCATTTCGATACTTCTGGTATTGTTTGACCTGCTTTTTAGACATGAAGTAACTTTTATGTAATACAAGTTGTGCATCTATCCATTGTGCATTTAAGCTAACGAGAGACAATGATGGTGATAGCAGCTTCAACGTTGAGGATTACCAGAAACCCAGTAACACACAGACCAGTGCCCTGTTATTTAACTCCCACCATGCAATGGAACACACACTTAGGGCTATTACGAACTTAAGTCACCAGGCAGAGAGCAGTACCTTCAAGCATTGTGACAGAGGTGACTGTGGTAGCCCAGTGGTTAAGGTTCTGGACTATGGATAAGAAGGTTCACGGTTCGAATACCACCTCTGCCAAACTGCCACTGTTGGGTTGTTAAGCAAGATTCTTAATCCTCAATTTTTGGATAGTGATTGAATAAAAAAAAGGAACACGCATTTAGACGACACATAAAATATAGCTACCACAAATGGTCCTTTGTCACAGCACCAAAGAGGTAATATAAGAAGAAATCCACCTTACTGTTTTTTTTTATTAAGTCACTGATTATCAGCCACCTACAGTGCAGTGTGGAGTCCTTCCTTGGTGGTTTAACCCCCATTCACACTTCAACTCTAATGACTCAATGATGGCAGGGTGGGACAACAACTCGCAGGTTTATATATACAGTGGGGAAAATAAGCATTTGATACACTACAGATTATGCAAGTTTTTCCACCTACAAAGAAAGGAGAGGTTTGTAATTCATATTGTATGTACACACTGTGAGAGACAGAATTTAAAAAAAAACCCAGAAATCACATTGTATGATTAAAAAAAAAAATTTGTTGTATAAAATACATATTTGACACAGAACTTTATTTGGTACAGAAACCTTAGTTTGCAATTACAGAGGTCAGACCCCACACCTTGTGAGGTCCCTGTGATCTTAATGACCCATGCATTGACAGGGTGGCTTGCAAGTGACAGCCCCACTAGAGGTTAAATACATATAGGCTATATAGCTTGTGGCACTGAAAAAGACTTTTGGATGAGCGGTGAAACATCTTCAGGAACCAAGTCCAGTAGCCTTAAAGTCAAACACTTAAGTTATTATTATTATTGGTATCATCATGACACATCAGTCGATCATTTAAAGTTATTTATAGTTTAATGTGCAGTTTTTACATAACAATACCTAGACAAGCTTGAAAGACTAAATGGTACTTGAAATTTAAAGGTGTGTTTATAGTTTGCTTGTTATCTGGTTAGTGTATTTTTCTTTTGCCAAGCTGTTGTGTCAAGCTGTGTGCATAATCCTATTTTATTCTTTCATGTTTTTAATTAACATTAACACTCTTATAGTGTTATGTATACACACAGCTCCAGGGACTATGGATGTCTGATTGCAACCTAATCATT
>JAUZSV010417499.1:0-10955 GCA_034780495.1 Parotocinclus cesarpintoi
ACACATATATATATATATATATATATCTATATATATATATTTTATTATTATTATTTTTATTTTATTTTTTGTAGCTTCCCCACCTCCTGTGGAGAGCCAACGGTTTTCTTCTGTTCATTTATATTTTTTTTACAGATTCATTTTAATTTGATTGTAGGTTAAACAAATGTTATTTTTAAATTTAAAAAACTATTTTAATTTCTTCCTCCTTTCTTGTATTGATTCCACATAGTCCTTGAGAAATTGAAAACTGCTGAAAAATAAAGATTTTTTTTTCTTCCCTCCTCAGTAGATTCTTAAGTAGGGACATCCGAGGAACAAGCAATTTAAAAAGTCTGGCCTAAACGTTTTTTACAGAGACAGCCGGGTTCTGTTTGCTGCTGTAGGGCGTGATTCGTGACCACACTCTGTGTCAAATGTGCCGGAGTGTGGTTCGATTTACAGCGATCACACTAGTCAAATGAATCAATCACAGTACAGATTGCCTAGTGGTAGCACAGCCTGAAAGCCTAATTCGGACCCGATTTTATTTAAAGATGAGATACAACAGACGTCTCACACAAGTGCTTTCTAATTCAATGGTACCTGGTCGAATTTGATACTCGACTGAATTTGAACTGAGGTACCACTGTATTTGCAATAGACTTTTGCTTTAAACAAATGGCATGTGCATTACTGTTGTAGACAATTGTGGTTTAGAAAGGATAATTCTTTAGTCACATTTATTGTCACACCTCTCAGATTTAGGTTAATACAGTGTCACCTCATTCACAGCAACCATGGTTACACAATCACCGAAACTTAATAAAAATGAATTAACATGTCATAGAACACAGGATGCACATCACACTAGGTTATTTACATACAGTGTAAGAGATTATTTGATTTAGGAGTGATTCATAACCTTTGTTTAGCTGGGCAACAACAGCGACCAAAACAAACATTTACGGGGCACACACAGGGATTAAGTATAGTAATCAGCAATGAGCCAGGTAAGTACTGAAAGTTATTTTTCACTAACAGTATGCTGTATTTGAATTGTACCAATACAGACATTTCTTGTTCGATAATTGTTTTTGACCGTTTATAGGACTTTAATTTAAATGTTTGTACTTTTTAAATTTAAAGTTCTAGAAGCACTGTACATTCTGTAGTCTGTGTGCTATGGAGTACCACAACTGTATGAAACACTGGCCAGTACTTTAACCAGTCATTGTAATGTGCTTAGTTAATAGCACCAGTGTGTCATCTGTAACTGTTAGTGACACCAGGCCAGTATACAAGGAAGACTTTTCTGTAAAAAAAACTGTAAATAAGAAGCATATTATGTTTATATAACGTACTTTACCTGGCATCCCAAAATACTATTGTACAATAAATTAGAACCATAAAAATGAAATGACATCTGTGGATCGATCAGAATCCAGAATGAATCAGTTGGAATGGTACTAATAATAGATTGATTAAAGTACAGCAGTGTGACTGCACCTTAGTATCACAGACATCCCATTTTATCACTTCCACATACCATATAAATGCTCTTTATAGTTCTACAATTACACCCTGTAGTCAATCTGTTTCTCTACTTTGTTAGTCTCCTTTACTCTGCTCTTAGATGGTCAAAACTGCCACATTACCAGTACAGATCAGGTACTATTTTGGGTGATTCTCAGCACTGCAGTCACACTGATGATTAGATAAGACACAACAGTGCTGCTGGAGTTTCTAAATACTGTCTTTACTGACTATGCACTCAATTAGACGCATCTACCATAGTAGCTCCAAATTGTAGATGTAATCCTTTGTGTTATCCTTTAGTCCATCAGTGCTCACAGGATGCTGGTGGCTGGATATTTTTGGTAGGCAGAATGGACTACAGCTAGGTAATAGCAGAACTACAAAGTGAAGTAAGTAGAACTGGTCAAATGGACAGTGAGTGTACAACCAAGGAAGTTTACATAATAAAGTGATCGCTGAGTATATTTTAAAGAATATTTATGAAATACAAATTGTAAGTGGGTACTTTTCCCGCCATACCTGATGTATACTAAATTAGGTTGAAACACTGAAGTAATATTACTGTTCATTTCTCAAAAAATAACATTTAAAATTCAATTCATTTATCATATCCACTTAATCAAATCCAGAAAAGGCACCAATCCATCTCATGTTACTTTCATACACCCACACAGTCTAGAGACAATTGACTTAACACATATTTTAAATCTGGGAGGAAACAAGACAACCCCAGGGAAAAAAAACACAAACGGGAAAACATGCAAAACCAAGCAGGCAAAGTCTAGGTCAGGGTTCAAACCAGCAATCTCTTGAGCTTTTAGGCAACTATAAATTTATAGAAAACATTAAAAGTTTTTAGGAAATATCCCAATCAGAGTGAAAATCTCAGCAAATACCTATTAAAAATATTACGTTTCAGCTTTTGACTTGCACCCTGAAGTAATGAAAAGTAGAAATACAGTACAAATTTGAAAAGAATATGTTAAAATGATGCTAACCACTGCAGTACCATAATACACTGTCTCTTAGAACTTCTATAGTATGCATTCTACATATATAACTGTAATTTAATGTATTTACTACTCATAAAAACACCCTCACTTGTTTTAGTTCCTGTCGTTGCCTTCAGACATACTCCTTAAGTGGCAGTGTGTTGGTGGTGATTGGTTTGGGGGACTCCATCGGTGAGGACCTGGAATTTGCAAAACTGCGACCTATGTAACCACGTCTGTAAGGTCCTTTCTCAACGTAGGAGCAGGTACTGCTCAGCACAATTCCACTAATGATGAGAATGACAGCTGATGCCCAGCCTAAGTATATAGCCTGGCCAAGCTCTCGTTTCTTCTGAATGGGAACGTTAGGATTGTAGAAGTCCTGCACCACTGTGTTTGCTGTCCAGGACACGGGAATGAGGACGCACAGGCCTGTCACGATGAAGAGCACCCCACCGGACAACGCTATGCCAGCCTTGGCATGGCGATCATCCCCGGCGCAGGTGGTACACTTCATACCGCAGCAGGACACCGTGCAGGAAAGCCAGCCCATGAAAATGGCTATACACATAAGGGCTCGGGCTGCCTGGATGTCCGGCGGAAGCGCCAGTAATGAGTCGTAAGTCTTGCATTGCATGTGGCCAGTGGTTTGGTAGATGCAGTTCATCCAGATGCCTTGCCACACGATCTCCGATGTAAGGATGTTGGGTCCAATAAAGGCTGTAACTTTCCACTGTGGCAGTGCCGTCACTGCAATTGCCATCACCCAGCCTGTGACGGCACAGGTGAAGCTGATCAGTTGCATGCCTGTGTTCACCATGGTCCTGCTGTCTCTGTACCACCCGTCGGGCCACCACCGGGACGACACTTTTTCTCCTGCTGCAGGTCCAGCTAGAGCTACTTGCCTGACCCCCCCTTGACGTCCTCTTTTAACTCTTGTTCGTTTGATGAGCCTCTTTAGGAACCTTCCAATGCTCTTCTGCTCGGCAAACCTCTTCTAAAAATTCTCTGATGCTTTTGGTCTCCAGGTATCTTTTTGGCTTTCTTGGATGAGCTGAATTATTTAGAGGCACAGATCAGGCTATTGTTTGTCCCAACTCAGCCATAGACTACTCAGAGTCATTGTGTGTCAAGTCAGAGTTTCCTCCTCGCCTATAAACAGAGACACTGGCTTGTCACAGGAGCATATTTATATTAATATTCTGGTTTGCCGTTGTCATTCACACTTGCGTCAGATGGAATCAAGTTAATACCTCCACAAAGAAGTGCAATTGAAGATGGATTTCATCCAAGATACTGATGAGCATCTTCAACACAAGCTTGCTAGATGAAAAGACATCAGGAACAGCAGAAGAAAAACTGGGAGAGCCAGGTCTGTTCAGGAGATCCACTTATGTGTTTGCTGAAGAGTCGCTCCAAGAGAAGAACAAGCAGGACGACAAGCCACACACCACTTCAGGATAGACAATGACAACAAGATGCTCTTCCGAACAGTACAATGGCCCAGTCTGAACGTTTGTCGATTAGAAAAGTGATCATCTACTGAATGGCCTAACTAACCTTTAAGGTGTTCAGGATGCTAATAACTGCCATCTCCAGCAGTCAACATCACCCCCAAAGACAGAATGGATGGCAAGCCAGCAAGAGGCTGTGAATAAGTGAAAGGAGGGGGAGAGAGAGGGAAGGAGGGGGGGAAGCGTGGTGTGTAGGTGGATCAATTAACACACAAACAATCTAGGCGTTTTTGCAAACACTAATTATCGGCCATAAATGGCGTACTTGGAAAATCAAAATCTTTTTTGGAATCTTTTGGAAGATGTTGTCATAAAAGAAAATCAATCTCATATGCATGAGATTTTTTGGGAAATCTGGAGGGACATGTGGTAACAAAATCATATAACAATCAGCCTGATTCATTTGTGTGTCAAAACAATCGGGGCTTTCAAAAGGTTACAATACAATCTAACACTTACATGTAATTTTCATGTATTTTATGCGTTTTAGTTCAGAATCACAAACAATGCAAATGGTTCTCTATAAAAAAAGGTTGAGGAACATTATTAACAAGAGCATTATTAACAAGAACACTCAATGTCCCACCTATCAGTTTTCTACTACAAAATATCGGTGTCTTGGTTGATGAATTAAATATCAGGACTACAGGATCCCTGGCTCAAGTTTCCTATATTCATGTGGTCCCCTCTCCATGGCAACAGAAGCCATGACAACGGGACAGGACATTAAAAAAAACAAGAAGGGTCAGGTGCAAGTGGGGTAACACAAAAGAGAGACCCATAGCTCAGAAAGACACGAGAAGGATGATGCCTGCTTTCATTGAGCAGCCACACTCAAATGGATTAGCATACAGTCAGTCATTTTATTTAAAGTGATAGACGCAGTCACCTGCATTAAAAATTGTCTTTTTAATCTTATTTATTAATATGATAAATGATGTTTCAATATCAGTGGGTTTTCATATGAATAGGACTACAAAGTAACCCAAATGGCATATTCTATAATTTAATTATGTTTTTCTAGATTTTATTATAAAAATGTCTTATTCTATTAAGATACAAAAATACTGACTTTATTTTATTTCATTGGATAATAAATACTCTTGCATTTCAAGCCTGCAACACATTCTAAGTTGAAGGTAATGAGATAAAATGACAAATATTCAAAGGTACAAATGGTACTCTCCAAATGTTTAAGTCTAGGCTAAAAACATTCTTATTTACTCAGGCTTTTAGTTAGATTTAGACTTTCACACATGGCTCAGGTTGGCTCTTGCCTCTTGGCTGTGTTACCTTCTGGTTCTCTTCCCTTTAGTTATGCTGCTATAGTTAGTGCTGCCGGAGTTCTCATGCTGCACAAGGCATCAGTAATGGATAATATACTCTGTGCTCCTAACCCATTAATAACTACATTTTCTCTTTTCTCTCAGAGCTGATGTTCCGGTACCAGTTCCAGCACCGCACAGTTAGATGTTCCTCCACCTCAACATCACTCTACTGGTCTTCATCAACAGAACCCAGTCCCACCAGAGTGCAGTAACTTCCTTCATAGTTTGGACATTAGGAGGCGATGTGCTTCAAAGGATTTTCCACTGAGGACTCAATTTAAAATCTATTTTGTTTTATGATTCAGTTTATTTATTTTATTACTAATTTAAATTCTATTATTGATTATTTACCTAATTTAATATACTTAAGTATTTATTTAATTAACATCTAGGCCACCCATGGAGGATAGGTCCCTTGTTGAATCTTGGTCCTTCCGAGGTTTCTTCCTACCACTTTCAGGGAGTTTTTCCTTGCCACTGTCACCCTAGACTTGCTTAACTTGGGATTGGCCTTTTAAGATAATATAAGATCGTAAAGCTGCTTTGAGACAATGCACCATTGTAAAAAGCACTATATAAATAAAACTGAATTGAATTAAAAAATAACCAATAATGAGGTGATTTCACACAGGTGATGATAATCACAATTGGGTACAAAAGCAGCACACAGGTAAAAACAATGTGAAAAAAGAAAGATTGGAAGGGATTTTCAGATTTCTTCCTCCACATTGCATAATATCGTTAAACAATTTAATGCATCAGGGGAAATTTCAGTGTAGCCATTTTGAAAATTATTTTAATTTTTGTGCACAGAATAGTGCTGGTGGTAATAAATACTGGAGTATAGTATGTACAGAATATATGAGGTGTATAAAGTATTGGGAATATAATATAAAACTGTTATATAAAGAATAAGTAAGTCCAGTGATTGGTGTACAGTGTAAGGAATACTGTGGATGGTGATGGTGAAGAAGGGTTAAATGGTCAAGTGTTTGTAGTACAGAGTTCAATGTTTTCTGTGCACACAGTACTGAAGGTGAAGATCATCAATGGTGGGTAGTACCAGTGATGCACTGAGAATCTTCACCACCCTTTGTGGGGCCTTCCTGTCTGCCACAGTGGAGCTCCCACACCACAGGATGTGTTCGATGGTGCACAGGTAAAAGCTAGTGAGTATCTGAGGGTCCTTCTTCAGCCTCCTTAAGAATAAGTTATTTAGGAGTTATTAAACACTCTGGAAACGGGTTTCCGTTTAATGCTGTATATG
This sequence comes from Parotocinclus cesarpintoi, assembly GCA_034780495.1. Taxonomy (NCBI): domain Eukaryota; kingdom Metazoa; phylum Chordata; class Actinopteri; order Siluriformes; family Loricariidae; genus Parotocinclus; species Parotocinclus cesarpintoi. Next base: position 6,620 of record JAUZSV010417499.1, read on the forward strand.
GAATAAAGCAATATTTAGGTGTCATGGTGGTTCAAGTGATGAATGTCTTTCTCACAGCTCCAGAGGTCCCTGGTTTGATCTGAACACTGTCTGTGTGGAGTTTGCATGTTCTCTCTTCCTCTGTATGAGTTTTCTCTGGGGACCACACCCCAAAAACCTGCATTCATTAGTCTCTCGAGATTGCCATTGATCCTGGGATGACATAATAAATAAACAAAGATCTACAGGATTTTCATTTCATAGGGCTAGAACTTGGAATTAATTGGGTTATCTAAAATTTCACATTTCTTAACAAATTGACTGTGGAAAAAACAGCAGACATGTATTCACTTCCCCCAATTCAACACTTATTCAAGTCATTCTTTGCTCCAATTACAACTGCATGCGTTTTAAATTTCAGTCTTAAATTTAGAAAATGTTTCATCCAGCTCTGAACATCTGGATACTGAAATTGTTTTCAATTCCTTCTGACAATTTCTCAGCCATTAACGAATGCTACTTTTGTACCAAATCATGATTACAATCACCTGTTTGAAATCACATTAAATTATTTTTTAGGTCCTAATCTTTTTAAATTGAAACAAACTAAAAAGTAAGATGACCAGATTGAAATGAATAAAAGTTTTTAAAAAATAATTAAATGCAAGAAACAATGCATTGTGTAGAGTAGTATAAGGCTTAAATCAAACTATAAAACTTATATTTAATTAATATATAAATTATGCTAATTACATTAATAGCAAGAGATCTACGTGATTCAAGCATTTGAACAGGTTTGGACAAATCTGACAAGAGGCATAAATAAAGGCATAAAATACCAATTTATTACTTTGCACAATAACACGAATAGTCCCTGCAGGCTAAAAAAAAGGAAGAGGGGAGTTTCTTCTTTTAAAAGGTCACATAGCAATACACCAATTGATGTGGCAACCTGATAGGAAAGGCCAGAGGAAGCCCCAACAAGTCAACAAGAGCGCCCTCTATTGCTAGTAGACACATAGCTCAGAACACTCAAATACAGCACAGAAGCGACACGAAAAAGAAATAAATTACAATACATCTTGTTCAATAACAAATCTTTATATATGAAAGAGGAGAGTTAAAAATCATCATGCTCTCTTAAAATCAGGGGTAGTGAGAAACAATGGTTCAAAAAGGTTAAAAAGAGGTATTCTTTGCACGATCCTGGAGCGTCTGGATGCTGTGAGAATGCGAGTGAGTCATTTTGGACAGGCCACTACATCGCTGCAGAGCGCAAGCCTGGCAGCGACGCGGCTCCTCACTACCCGAACGGAGGGGGTGATGGGTCAAGTCTTGGTGCTCCCGATTGAAAAAAAAAATTACCTCGTTTGAGTTGGAGCTTTCATCAAGACTGGACTTGGCACCTACTCCTAGCATCCAGCATGACCCACAGTAGTAACTTCTGCCACGGAATTTTCAAATCTTGTTAAAAGACTGGTTAATATTGCTACCCTAGAAACAACACCAACAAAATGAGCAGTCTTGATAAATTCATAAAACCTTTACAGTAGAAATTATTTTCCTTTTTACAAGACAATAAATATTCTGTATGAGATTTAGGACAATACTCTGGCATGCAGGCGAGCAAAGTCTATAACTGTTAGTTCTCCACGGAGCCTAAAGAGCTAGTCCACCGAATGCACATTCCCACTGATTGACACAAGCAAAATAAAGTACAGAAACACAAAGAGCGATAGGATACCATAGCGACTGCCACACAAAGAAGAATTATAGCTGTTGTCGTTCGGCGTTTGAGTTCTATTGCTCTTCTGTAAAATGGAATGGGAATTATTGTAATATTTCCGTTTAGCAACCAGCTTCAACAGACCCTCGCTTGGACAAATCCAGTATACTATGGGCTTGACTTTAGAAAAGTGGTGTCGAAACTTGCGCAGCAGTTTTATCAAGCTTATTGCAGGTTATGCCTTTGGTCCTGTCCATCTGAATAGGCCTCAGGTCATGCCCTGTACATGCGAGAGCTCAAACTCATTCATAGCAAACCTATGACTTTACAGATGGTTTATTACAAAAGGGTTTTTGCTGAGCTCCTCACCTGACGGTGCACGCTGAGGCAACACGCGATGACACGACCCAGGACCAGCTGCACTGTCGTTCAGTCCCAACAACACAACACCGGCAGTAATGATAGCAAATCTTCTTAGTCTTCTTCAAATAAAAATAAACTGGACTTTCTATATAGACATGCTCAAATTCACCCACAACAGTGATAACACAGTAAGCGTAAAAACTTAAAGATTAAACAGCCCGAATAATCCCCATGAGCCCTGATTGTCATTTGTCCTGTGTCCAATTTCCAGTCTACCCAGTAATTCACTGTCAGACACAAGGGGGCAGAATTTTGACCAAAAAAAAAAAAAAAAAAAAAAAAAAAAAAAAAAAAAAACACCCTCCTCCCCCCTCCCCCCCAAAAACAACCTTTTATACAATAGCTCATTACACTTCTAGAACATAATATAATTATAACATAATATAATTAAAACACCTGGAGCCAAAAGGAAGACCACCCAAAGCAATTTGGGCCCCACAACCATGGACAGAATGCTACAACATGCTCACATACAAACTCAGCCAACACCATCGAAACGACTCCTTGATAAATTTGTAACGCAACTGAACTGCTGATGGTCTGATATACATAACAGCAACAACATGAACGACGGTAAGAACAACACTGAGGTTTCTACTCTAACAGTTAAGAGAATCACAAAAAAAGGTTTTATATTAAACTCTTACAAATCTGATCTGACGCTTATGTAGAAATGCATAAAAAGAAAAAAAAAAAAAAGAAAAAGAAAAAGAGTGCCATAATCTCAGAAGTTTTGATCAGCTAGCTTTGTGTTCATAGCCGTGCTAAGGCCACACACTCTCACACCTAACCTAGGAGCATCCAAACAAGGACATGCATGTTTCCAACCTCAGCACAGACTGAACATCGCTCGGGCCCTAAGCTCCTTCAGTCAAAGAGTTGAGTCTGTGGACTAATGTTGCTGCTACAAGTAACCACCAGCTTAGGCAAGCCAGAACACCTCAAGTCTACTGAATTAAGCTTATATAGATGCATTTATATATCATTTATATATGTGTAGCTATAAAAATGAACAGAGGCATTTACAGCAGTATACTCCTTGATTTCCCTTTACAATTCAGTGGCCTGCCATGAAACACCAGCACGCACACCCATGCACACACCAACACACACACGCACGCACCAACACACGCACGCACGCAAAATGGGACAAGAATATGGGTATGGATTCACCTCGTTTGTAAAAGACTCAATGAAGAAAGTTAAAATACGACCTTTAAAAGGACAAGAGAAAAATACCTCATGCAAGCCCAGCCCCACCCTAAAGACAATGCTAAGTTTCAGCCAACAGTGGCCTGAGGTAAAAGTAGACAAAGTCCAGCTTAGCTAACAGAGCCAGAGCTGTCATGATGAAACGGTGCAGGACTGCCGCCACTCAGTGTATATTACAAAGAAAAAATATGAAAAGAAAAAAAAAAAAAAACATTTAAAAACTGAAAAATGGCTCAACACATTTCTTTAAACTTTGTGCCTTTGAGACTAGTGGTCTCTCAGTGCAGGACTGCTGGTGGGCGGTTCCTTTTGAGGTCAGCCCTCTGGCTTTGGAACCGCTTTGGTGTGAATGAAGACGTGAGAGAGAGAGACAAAAATTAAAAGGACATATGGAGATGTATACAGCTCACAAAAATTAGGGGATATTTCAAAATGAAATCTTTCATAATTAAATATCCCCTCATTTTTGTAAGCAGGGTATACAGAGAGAAAGAGAAGGAAGGAAGGAGTAGAAGTGCATCTGCTGCTGGTTGAAGCAGTTAGGCGAAGTACATGGTGTGTTGGGTATCATAGTGAATCTGCACTGCCTTGGCGAGGGCCTGAGGATCTCGGCCATTACTCTGACCTGATACGTGACTGCCCTCCGCACTGTAGGGGAACATGAGAGAACCAATATTACTACGCAGTAAAAACAGGCATTCTAAATGTTCAGTTTTCGCCAAACAAATTTCAGTTACCACATTTGGAGTTATGAAGGCCAAGACACTGTGTCTGTATATTTTGAGCTACATGATTTAATCTATTTAACCAAGGCTTACTCTAAACATTTGAGATTGTTAAATATAGAGGGGTAAGATTTAGACAAAAAAGACATCTGTGTCGAAAAAACTGTGTATATCGATAATTGGATAATACAGTAGATTCCGGTTAATTGGACCACCAGTTAATGGGACCAGCCGCTTATTCGGACCAAATCCTAAAGTACAGAAACAAATC
>JAUZSV010417510.1:0-10955 GCA_034780495.1 Parotocinclus cesarpintoi
CTTTACCAAAACAGGGGTGCCAGATGCTCCTAAGCAACCAGTTGTGAAAGAGGTCTACAAAGACACAGCACTGATTTCCTGGGAACAACCAGCCGATGGTGGAAAACCAATCACGCACTACGTTATTGAGAAGAGGGAAACAATGTCCAACCAATGGGCCCGTGTTGACCGCATCCACCCTATGACCGAATTCTGGGTTCCAGATCTTCTGAAGGGATGTGAATATGAATTCCGTGTCATGGCAGAAAATGTGATTGGTGTCGGTGATCCCAGCCCACCCTCAAAACCTGTGTTTGCTAAAGATCCTATTGGTATGTGTCCTGTTTATTCATTTTGGCTTTGAGAATAGAAAACATTGTTATGGCTTTTTTTTAATTTCTGCATCTTTACAATTTAAAATATTTCCACAGTGGTCCCAAGCCCACCAGTAAATCCAATGGCAATTGACAAAACCAAGGACTCAGTCACTCTTTCCTGGGGGCCACCGAAGGACTGTGGCAGAGGCAAAATCTTTGGCTACCTCCTTGAGTACCAGAAAGCTGGAGCTGAGGACTGGATTCAGGTCAATCAGACTCCTGAATCTTGCCCAGAAACTAAATTCAAAGTGGTCAACCTTGAAGATGGACAGCTGTACAGGTTCAGAGTGAAAGCTGTGAATGCTGCAGGAGAATCGGAACCTGCAAATGTCCCAGAGCCTGTTCGAGCCCAAGACAGACTTGGTAACTTACAGCAACATGATGTAATTATTCCCAAATTATTGTTTGAAACGTGCCATTTTCTAATACAATACTTTTCTACATGCATGCAGAGCCTCCAGAACTACTGCTCGATATGGGAATGCCTCGTGAGGTTAAAGCAATGGCTGGAACTCACATAAAAATTGTTGCTGGAATCAAGGGTATGCCTTTCCCCAAAGTCATATGGAAGAAAAATGATGCAGAGGTACCTCCGAGAGCAGAGATAGAGACATCTGGAATAAGAAGCAAGCTTGAGATGCGCTACTGTAATCGTGGAGATTGTGGAGATTATACACTTAATGTCGAAAATCCAGCTGGATCTAAGACAGCAACATGCACTGTGCTTGTGTTAGGTAAATGGAACAGAAAGATAATTAAATCAGTTGGCCACCACAATATTTTTGAGTTATTCAAAACATAAACATAACATGTTCATCATTACCAATCTCTTCCTTTAGACAAACCTGGCCCAGTTCAGAATCTGAGAGTATCTGACATTAGAAGTGACTCTGCTCAGCTCTCCTGGAAAGATCCAGAAGATAACGGCGGCGTGCGTATCACTAACTTTGTGGTGGAGAAAAAAGACACTGCTTCTGCACAGTGGGTGCCAGTTTGCTCATCATCTAAGAAACGCAGCCTTTTGGCCAAGCATTTGATGGAAGGCACATCATACATGTTCCGAGTAGCAGCTGAAAATCAGTTCGGCAGAAGTGACTATGTTGAGACACCTAAACCTGTGAAGGCAATGAATCCCTTGTGTAAGTACACAAGTTCAACTAATTTCTAATTTGAATGTTGAGATACATGGTTCCAAACCTGGTGTCTGATCTGAGGTGCTGTGAGTTTGTCAGAGTACAATTTGCACATGTTAAATAAAAAAATATGTTAAAAATTTACTGGAAAAAATAAATGTTTTCACTCAGGAAGACCTATGTTGCTAGCCAGCTTGTTTGCTCTAGCTTATCTTCATTTTTCCCTGCAATCGGAGAATCATTGTCGTATTAAAGAAAAAAATATAACTAAAACAGGTAAAAAGTACTTGCATGTGGATGTGGAGTGAACTGCCTTTATTTTCAGTTGATCTGAGGGAGATCAACAGATTTATATTAATAGGTGCTTATTGTGTTTATTTATTATCAAAGTATGTGCTGTTCTTTTGTAATGATATGTTTATTGGTCTAAAAAGAAGAATGTTAAAAGAAAAATATTGAGTTTGTGTTTGATTTTAGCTAAACTTATAAAGAAAACAAAGAAAGCAAACAGCCAGAATGGAAAAAGCTATTAAAGGGACCAAAGAAAAAAATAAAGTAATAGAATTCATGTTAATGTCTGCCAATAACAAATTGCGATGAATCATTTTATTGTACTGGAATGTGTGTATGAACTTTAAAAAAAAGTTTGGAACCACTGTTTTTGATTAACTGTTTTTGTTTTTATATCTCTCTCTATATGAATATGTATTTATTGTGTCTTTCAGTCCCACCTGGTCCACCAAAGGACCTGCATCATGTAGATGTGGACAAAACAGAGGTGTGGCTTGAGTGGAACTTGCCTGATCGCACAGGAGGAAGTGATATAACTGGCTTCTTGGTTGAATATCAAGAGGAGGGTGAGAAAGACTGGATTGTCTTCAAGACAGTGAGCATTCCTGAATGCCATGTGACTGGGCTCGAGGAAGGAAAAACCTACAGATTCCGTGTTAAGGCAGAGAATGCAATTGGTCTTGGTCGACCAGACACCACTGTGCCAGTCCTGTGCCAGGAGAAACTTGGTAAGATTACTTCCATAACAAAAAAACAACTGTTGTAAGAAATTAATGTATTCACACTTCTAACATAGGCAATGTATTTCTCTTCTTGCAGTGCCACCTATTGTTGAAGTTGACGTAAAACTGATTGAAGGGATCATTGTCAAGGCAGGAAGCACTATTAGACTGCCGGCAATCATGAGAGGCATTCCGGTTCCGACTGCAAAATGGGTCATTGATGGCGAAGAAATTAAAAGTGAAGGAAACGTCAAGATTGACACTGACAATTTTTCGACAGTTCTCAGCATTGCAGAATGCACGAGAAATCATACCGGAGTCTATATTCTGACGGTATCAAACCCTGCCGGAAGTAAGACCGTTTCGCTAAATGTCACTGTACTTGATGTCCCTGCTGCCCCCATTGGTCCAGTTAACATTCTTGAGGTTACACCAGATTCCATGGTTATTGAATGGCGACCTCCCAAAGATGACGGTGGAAGCCCTGTCATGAATTATATTGTTGAAAAAAGGGAATCTAATAAGGGAACGTGGGGAGGTGTTAGCTCTGGAAGTACAGCCACAAGGCTTAAGATTAATCGCTTGCAGAGCGGTGTTGAATACGTAATGAGAATCCGTGCGGAAAACAAGATGGGAATCGGTGCACCTCTTGAAAGTGCACCAACTGTGGCAAAACACCAGTTTGGGCCACCTGGCCCCCCTGGAAAGCCTGTTGCTTCAGATATCTCTGAAGACGCACTCACTCTTGGTTGGACAATGCCCTTGTATGATGGAGGCAGTTCTATTACTGGCTACATTATTGAGCGCAGACACAAGGGAGGAAAATGGATCCGGGTCAACAAGACACCTTGCAAGGATCTCAGATACAGAGTGCTTGGACTTTTTGAGGGAAATGATTATGAGTTTAGGGTATTTGCTGAAAATATTGCTGGCTTCAGTGGACCCTCACCTATCTCAGATCCAGCTAAACCCTGCAGACCAATCACAGTTCCTGGACCTCCAGTCAATCCTAAAGTGAAGGATTATAGCTGTACTTATGCTGATTTAGTTTGGATAAAGCCAAATAAAGATGGGGGTAGTCCAATATTGGGATACATTGTTGAATGGCAGAAAGTAGGTGGTGAATGGGAAAAAGTCAACAAAGATGATCTAATCAAACAGTGTGCCTATAGAGTTAAGGGACTAACCGAAGGTACAGAATACAGGTTCCGTGTCAGAGCTGTTAACATGATTGGAGATGGTGAAGCAAGAGAAATCCCAGACTCGATCATTGCTCAAGATATCCTTATCCCACCTGAAATTGAAATGGATGTTATGTGTCGTACACATGTCACTGTTCGTGTAGGACATAACATTAATATTATTGGTTACGTAAAGGCAAGGCCTGACCCAGAAATTACATGGACAAAGGGAGAAACTGTTTTAGAAATAGATAAGCGTACCGCCCTAACAAACAACTTCCCTGTAGTCCATATGCGCATCAAAGAGGCAGTCAGAGCAGATCACGGAAAGTACATTCTTAAGGCTGTAAATGACAGTGGGGAAGCCTCTGCTACCATCACTGTAACTGTACTCGATAGGCCTGGGCACTGCAGGAACCTTACACTGACATATGCCAATAGGAACTCTTGCATGGTGAACTGGGATGCTCCTGAAGACAATGGAGGCACTGAGATTACAAATTACATCGTTGAGTGTCGCGAGCCAAGCGTTAGAACATGGTCAATGATCTCTTCTGACTGTACCAACCGTAAGGTGAAGGCAAAGCTCCTGGAGAATCATGAATATTTGTTCCGTGTGGCTGCAGAGAACAAGTGTGGGCCTGGACCAGCAATAGAAACCAAGACACCGATTCTGGCAATTGATCCACTTCAGAAGCCTGGTGAGCCAGAGAATTTCCACGTGGCCGATATTGGCAAGAACTTTGTTTTCCTGCGATGGAGGAGACCAGATTTTGATGGTGGTAGCCCTAATTTGGGCTACATTCTGGAAAGGAAAGTCAAGGATGGTGAAAAGTGGGAAAGCCTACATGCCAATGTGCTCAATAATACATTCTTTTTGGTTGACAAATGTGTAGAGAACCAAACCTATCAGTTTAGAGTTCGGTCAAAAACCGACGGTGGAGAAAGCGACTGGGTGAAGACTTCTGATATTCTTGTTAAAGAAGAAGTTCAGAAACCAGTTCTTGACCTGAAATTTGCCGGTACTATAGTGGTTAAGGCGGGTGAAACAGTCAGGCTTGAGGCAGCACTTAGAGGAAAGCCTCAACCTGAGGTTAAGTGGACAAAGGGTGACAAAGATACAGCAGATAACCCAAGAGTCACCATTGACACCGGATCAAATTATTCCAAGTTCATTATGACAAAAGCCAAACGCTCTGACACTGGAAAATATGTCATCACAGCCACAAACTCAGCTGGAAGCTTTACTGCCTATGCAACTATTAGTGTTTTAGACATACCAGGACCAGTCAGAGATGTCAAGATCACCAGCGTGTCCACTGAGAAATGCAGGGTTGTCTGGGATCCTCCAGAGGACGATGGCGGTTGTGAGGTTGATAGCTACATTCTGGAAAAATGTGAGACCAGGAGAATGGTTTGGTCTACGTATTCTGCTAACGTGGTCACAAACTACTGCAATGTCTCTCGCCTTGTGGAAGGTAATGAGTACATCTTCAGAGTTAGAGCAGAAAACAAGATGGGAAACGGCCCCACAATGGAAAGTAAGCCTATTATTGCAAAAACACAGTTCAGCAGGCCTGGTCCACCTGATGCACCAGAAGTCACCAAAATTGGCAAGGATGAGATGACTGTGATATGGGCTCCTCCTGAGAACGATGGTGGAAAATCCATTACTTGCTACATTCTGGAAAGAAAGGAGAAGCGTGCAGTCAGATTGGTACCTGTTACAAAAAGTCCCATCTCTGAGAGACGTATGAAAGTAACCAACTTGATTCCTAATCATGAATATCAGTTCCGTGTTAAGGCTGAAAATGAGGTTGGATTGGGAGATCCAAGCAAACCCTCAAGACCCATTGCTGCTAAAGATCCAATAGGTATACATTTTGTTACAGCTTGTTTTACTAAGATGTTTTGCATGACCTTTGTGCTTTTATGTGTGTAATTAAAACTTATTTATGACTATTTCAGAGCCCCCTGGTCATCCTGGTGGCCTGAAAGTGGTCGACAGTACAAAGATGTCCATTACACTTAGCTGGTTCAAGCCGGTCTATGACGGTGGTGCTCCAATCATTGGATATTGGGTTGAAATGCGGGACAAGGTTGAAATGGAAGGTGAACAAGAGCGAGATCCAGAAGAAGGCTGGAAGAAGTGTAATACTGGCGGGCAGCTTGTGCTCACTGAATTCACGATGCTCAACTTGGACGAGAAGATGCAGTATGAATTCCGCGTATCTGCTCAAAATCAGGTTGGCATAGGTCGACCCGCAAATCTCAAAGAGGCCGTGTCACCAAAAGAGATTCATGGTAAGATTCTTAAGCTACTTAAGTTTCATTTATTACTTTAAAATATGTACAGTAAATCAAAAAGCAACATTTTATTACAGAAATTCCTGAAATCGATCTGGATGCCAGTTTGAGGAAAGGACTCAGTGTAAGAGCCGGTTGTCCCATAAGGCTGTTTGCTACAATCAGAGGGAGACCAGCACCTAAAGTGACCTGGAAACGAGTTGGTGTTGACAATGTTGTCAGGAGAGGTCACGTAGATCACATAGATACGATGACTTTCCTTGTAATCCCTGAGAGCACGCGTGACGATTCTGGAAGATATTCTCTGACTCTCTCAAATCCTTCAGGAGAGAAAGCTGTATATGTTCGTGTAAAAGTCTTGGGTATGTTGACAAGCATTTAACATCTGTAACTTACAACTGAGTATAAAGTTTATGTAGAGATGCATCAAAATCACTTGCTGCCTGCACCTCACTCACACACTTGTTGGAACTGATTTTTTGAGACTTTTATAATCGATTATATTATAACAGAACATTACACTAATGGAACATAATCTAATTAGTGAGTGAGGAAGCAAGACACAAGGGATATATATATATATATATATATTTTTTTTTATCCTCCATTAGTCAGCGCAATAGTGAATTGTGATGGGTGTGAAATGTTTTCAATGTCATTTGACGGGAAGGCAATCTGTTTCTCTACATCATTTGATTCTAGCCTTTACTTTGTTGTCTAATGCTCAGCACCCTAACAGGACCATCACATATCAGGTACTTTTTTTGCCTCACAGCAAGAAGGTCATGGGTTCAATCCCATGGTGGAGCGGTCTGTGTCTGTTCTGTGTATAGTCCTCCACATGTCTGCTTGAGTTTACTGGATATTCCAGTTTGTTCCCACAGTCCAAAGACATACATCTTAGGTTAATTAATTACTCTTAATTGGCATTGAATTGAGTGTATATAAATATATGGTTAATCTTGGGATAGCCTTGTGTGTGTAAATGTAATGTATGTGTCGCTGAAATCACCACTGCCAATGTCACTGCAGTGCTGAGAGTGATCCACCCCTATATGGTACCTAATCTGTGGTGGTCATTTGGGGGTCCTGACCATAAGAGAACAAAGTAAAGGGTACTAGAGAACCAGATGGACTAAACTCTGTAATTGTAGAACTACAAAGTGGATGGTATGGTATGATCTTTATGGTAAGTGGGAAACTAATCAAGTGATCAGTGAGTATATACGGTATTGTTTGGTTGCAAACTAAGATATTTCCAAATATGTGTCATTAAAAAAAACACAAACAAAAATGCAGGTAAAAAAAGAAAACTTATGCTTAAAACTGAATTCCTAATTATTGCTTCATTGTATTCTCCAATAGCATTTAACTTTTGAATAAACACATAAGAAAGACACTAATGCATTCATATGTTATATTAAACAGATACTCCTGGACCAGTTGGTGAACTGGATGCAACTGATGTTACAAAGACATCTTGCCAGCTTTCCTGGTTACCTCCAGAAAACGATGGTGGCAGTCCAATCCTGAACTACATTGTTGAGAAGCGTGAAGTCGACAGAAAGACGTGGAGCAACTGCGTAAATGACTTAAAGAAAACAAGCTTTAAAATCACAAATCTTACACCAGGAACTGAATATTACTTCAGAGTCATAGCAGTCAACAAGTATGGAATTGGTGTGCCAAAGGACTCTCCAAAATCGTACTTAGCTACAGACCCCATAAGTAAGTGAAAAATATTAAGCATACAACAGAGCACAGCTGTTTCTGTTAATGCAACAGCTGATCATTTTTTGTTAATTTCATCCTAAAGGTGAACCAGACCCACCTAAAAAGATGGATGTCTTGGAAATTACAAGGAACAGCGCAACACTTGGATGGCTGAAACCTCTGAGAGATGGGGGAGCAAAGATTAATGGCTCTGTAGTTGATTATCAGGAGGAAGGCCAACCTGAGGACAAGTGGAAGTCCTACTCAGTTGTAAAAGACCTTAGCATTGTTGTTGTTGGTCTAAAGGAGAACACAAAATATAAATTTAGGGTTGCGGCAAGAAACTCTGTAGGATGCAGTTTGCCCAGAGAGGCCGAAGGAATCTTTGAAGTAAAAGAACAGCTAAGTATGTACTTAATAACGTTTGCAATTATTATTCAGTTTAACGTTTTGTCTATTGTTTTCACACTATAATTCTTTACCTATAATCTTTTAGTGGCACCAAGGATTATAATGCCTGATTTGGTCACTGCGAAGGCAGGAACGAAGCTGAAGGTTGAAGCACTTGTATCTGGCAAACCTATCCCGGTTACTACGTGGAAGCGAGGCAGCGACGATCTGGTTACATCTGATCGCCTTTCCGTGCAAAAAACACTCTCCTCATCCATGCTAATGATTAAAGATATTTCAAGGAAAGACAGTGGCTATTACAGTCTTACAGCTGAAAATAACATTTCTAAGGTTGACCAAATCCTTAGAATCATCATTTACGGTAAGTATTCTATATTAAAGAATGCATATCAAATATATTTTAATTTCAAATCAATCTGAAATGTCTATGTTTCCACCAGACATCCCTGGTCCTCCAGAAGGTCCCTTGGAAATACTTGATCCGGACATAGATTCCTGCACCCTTGCCTGGAACTCACCGGCAGAGGATGGTGGTAGCAACATCACTAACTACATTGTTGAAAAATGCGACGTGAGCGTAGGCGACTGGGTCCCTGCGGTTGCCTCTTGCACCAAAACCAGTTGCAGAGTAGTAAAGCTCACCCCTGGCAAGGAGTATGGTTTCCGAGTGCGTGCCGAAAATCGCTTTGGAATTTCAGAGCCAATCTACTCTGAAAAAATGACAGCCAGATATTCATTTGGTATGTTTGTCCTAATAATAATAATAAAAAAAACAAGCTGTCATTATGACAAATGTCAAAGTATTCACTTTCTTTCCCTCATTTCAGATCCACCAAGTGAGCCAAGGAATTGCTGTGTTACCAAAATCACCAAGGATTTTGCTGTTTTGTCCTGGGAGAGACCTTTGAATGATGGCGGAAGTCCCATTTTGGGATTTTCTATCGAACGTAAAGAGAGAAACGGCCTTCTGTGGGTCAAGGCAAATGAGACCCTTGTTCGTGCAACTGAATACACCTGCACTGGCCTCATCGATGGTCTGGAATACACATTCAGGGTGTCTGCTGTCAACAAGGCAGGCCAGAGCAAACCAAGCAAACCAACTGAGATAATTACAGCAAGGACACCAGTTGGTAGGTTTTTGTTAGTTTTGTTATAATAACTGTTTTGATGTTATAAAACAACTTTCCTGTTTGGGCTTTGGTGCTTATCCCAGTAGAACAGGGCACAGGTATAAGGATACTAGTCATTTAAAATGCTCAGTAGGGATTGCTGGTGCAGCACTGGGGGATGATCCCCAGCCAATCAGGTCTGCACTTGGCACCTGACCTAGTAGTAAGGTGTTGCCAGGACTGGAAACCAGGGGCTGGATTCACAAAAACTTTCTTAACAAAAAACTTGCCCAAGTTCAAGTTTCAAGACTTGAACAAGAGATCAAATGTTTCAAGAGATCAAATGTATTGTTTTTTATGTAGGCTATAAAGCATTTTGAAGAAGCATTTTCAGTTTGTGTTTACTGTTATTTTTGTTATTTACATAAATTAGCTCAGCCAAATAGAGGAAAAACATCAATGCAAACTTTCACAAAAATTTTGAAACCATAAACAGTGGTAATGGAAGGAAAGCTAATTTAGATACTTACCTTGTCAACATTAACAGCCAAGTGTGAGGTTATACTAAGGTTAAGGTAAAACTTTTAAGAGCTTAATGTTTTCAAGAATACCACTTGTTCCTAGATTTTTTTCTTTAGGAAAGAGTTAAGATATTGGTCCCAGGTTTCCCAGGCTAGCTGATTACATAATTGCACCTGATTATGCTACACCTTTATTTATTAACAACTAAAATGTAATAATACATATTTTTCATCAGATCCACCTAGTAAACCTGAAGTCCTTGATGTGACCAAAAACTCAGTGTCTCTTGTTTGGAATCGTCCAAAACATGATGGTGGCAGCAAACTCATTGGGTATTATGTCGAGGCTTTGAAACTTCCGGGTGACAAGTGGGTACGTATAAATGCAAACTGCCAGAATGTGCCAAAAGAGGAACATACTGTCACAGGACTTGAAGAGGGAGCACAGTACCAGTTTAGAATCATTGCAAAGACAGCCATTACTGCCAGCCTGCCCTCCGAAGAGTCTGATATCATCACGGTTATTGCAGAGCATGGTAAATCATTCTTTAGTAATTCTCATTTAATATTGGCAGTGGTTTTAAAACTTTTTTTACATTAACTATTGTGTCACATTTCAGTGCCCCCGAGAGTTGAGATCAGTCTTGAAATGAAGAACTTAATCATAGTCAAGGCTGGAGCAAATGTCTGTCTTCACGCTGAGATTTATGGAAAACCAATGCCCAAGGTTACATGGAAGAGAGATGGAGCCCTTTTGCCACTTGTTGAAGGCATGAAGATGTCTCAGAAGAGGCACCTCTTCCTCCTAGAGCTGTTCTCTGTTACAAGGAAGGAGTCTGGAGAATACACTATTGTGGCTGAAAACCCAAGTGGCACTAAGTCTGGCAATATTAAGCTGAAGGTTCTGGGTAAGTCGGAGTTAGCTAGGTAGTGATATCATTTTTACTGTACTCTCATGCTGTTTGGTAGTGGACAATGTGGACAGTGCATGATTAAGTTTTATTATGCATTACTGGACTAATTTGCCAGTTGTTTTACATGGGACCCTGCTGTAGTGAAAACAAAATTGATGTGTGAGTTAGACTACCACCTTAAGTTTTAAGAATATTAATAGCAATATTGTAAATTCTTGGAAACAGTCATTAACAGCAATTAGGTAAAATATTAGCACTTAATATGGAAACAGTTTTCCTGGTTACATGTACATTAAA
>JAUZSV010417521.1:0-10954 GCA_034780495.1 Parotocinclus cesarpintoi
CGAATTCTATGAGGTCCGACTTGGTTGAGAACCGAGGTACCACTGTATTATCTCAATTAACAGATAATACAGATAATTAATCTGTTAAACCAATAAATACAAGATGGTAGTTTTTAATCTACATTTTATTCATGATCTTCTGAGGGACTGGTGTTGAGATTAACTTGTGTATGGATCTAACCTTGTGTGTGTCGCTTACATGGTCACTGATGCCGATAGCGACGTTAAAGAATTTCCTCTAAAAGAGTTCATTTCCCCCCAGGTTTATGGAAAGCAGTTAAGAGAAGATCTGTAAAGCAGAATCCAGCTGTGCCCCATTCAAAAGGTGACAGACACAAATCATTCACATAAATCAGTCTGAGTTCATTTCTAAATTCCAACTCCATGCCTAAACCCAGAAGCTCGTGGTTTGATTGTGTTATGTTCAGACGCCTACGAGTGGACGACCTGGTTTAACATCGACCACCCCGGAGGGAAGGGGGATTACGAGCAGCTCGACGCTATTCGCTTCTATTACCGAGCTCGCGTGTGCGAATCCCCGCGATCCATGGAGGCTCGAACGACAGACTGGGTACCAGCGCAAAAGACCGGAGAGAGAGTGCACGTCGAACCAAGCGTGGGCTTCTGGTGCATCAACTCGGAGCAACCTGAAGGAAGAGCATGCTCAAATTACGCAGTCCGCTTCCTGTGCCCAACAGGTCAGTTTCTATTCCCCAGCATGGCAGCAGGTTTACGGGGCACTGAAACAATGACAGGTGGCATAGCAGGGCAGTGGCACTGGGCTGGCCTGAATGTGGGTTTCCTTCCACGTTGCAGACAATTAGGTCAATTAAATGTTCCTGGATATGATTTGTGATGGCCAAGGGTTGCCATTGAAACAGGAATTGACCCCAAATTGGTTTAAGCGGTTATGGATATGAATGAAAGAGTGTAGGAGTGTCCTACCATTCAGTGGACAGGTCTCCAGCCGTCTTTTTTTTTTTCGTGTGAAGCCTCGATGCTGAACGTGTGCAACTCAGTCCCTGAATCTGTAAAACAGCAGGCAGAGCAATAGCTGTGACTGAAGCACTTGATAGTTTGTGTTAAACCTTCTTAAAGAAATGATCATGCAGCAAAAACTAAATCTTTACCTCCTTTAACAGAAACACTGCCAGTAACTCAAGTGACGTGGGGTCCGTGGTCAGAGTGGAGCCCGTGCCCTGCAAACTGTGACCAGGAGGCAGTCCAGATGCGTTCCAGAACTTGCACCGGTCAATCCTGGCAGTGTAATGGCCCGTCGGTGGAAGGGAGACAATGCAAAGGGCCGCCATGTTCAGGTAATTACCGTAATCGTGGCTCTGGCCTGCAAGCAACGGCCAAGATAAACTGCAGATTTAAACACACTTCTCTAACGTTACTCTAGACTGTGACCTGAAGTGCGTGAAGGGTAAACCAAATCCAGAATGCGACACCTGCGTGTGTCCGGACCACAGCGTTCTTGGGTCAGTTCGCAGGGCTGGAAGCCTTCCGGCCCCCGGTGCCACCATTCTCCTCTCAGGGACTAGCCCCAGATTCCTCACACTAACCGACCACAACGGACACTTCCGCATCCCAGGGATCTGTCCGGACGGCAACACAACGCTTACGATCAAGCTGCAGAACCACTCTCCTGAAAGCGTCACCATGCCGCTGAGCTCGGAGCTTACCACAGTGCTGCACGTGAAGCTGGAACGAGCAAGTAATAATTTAAAGATGATATTTATACAGTGGTACCTCGGCTCTCGACTACATTGGAAGCATTTTGAACTCGATTCACGATTCAATACACAGTGGGTGTGTCTGAAATGGTTCACTAGTTTTGGGATTTATGGTTTTTTAACTGGAGCCGTTCTTTTCATTCTCATCGGCTCATTCTTATATTTATTTAGATTTTAAAATTCAACCAGGAAGAGCCCCATTTTATCAATTCAACATTTCCTTTTGGCAGTTATAGGGTACGATTTGGATGACTTTAATTTAAACTTATACATACCACAAATATTTAATCTATTGGTGGGAATTATTAAATATTGATTAGAATTTAACTTAGCTTGATTTATTTTAAACGTTCCACAAGGTGGCGCCATATCTCCTTGATTCGACAGTCAGATCACTAATTGTGAATTTTCTCTCCCCTAAAAAACCTAGAAAAACTTTATGGCACAAAACATTTTTACTGGGAAATTAAAAGTACACTTTGGTTACAAAACGGCTCTCAAACGAACGGTTCTCATCGTTAACTTTAGAGCCGTTCATAAACCCGGCTCGTTATTTCTATTTTAGTTGTTTATTTAGGGTAATAGTGAGCAACACAAACTAGGGAATTATAAATCATCTTGACCCTTCTTCGCATAAACCAACCAAAACATTACAACAAGCAAACTTACCAATTCTGCTAAAATACGTCGGAATAATACAGTTTTGTGATGTTTGAATTTAGCCGGCGATGCTAATGTCAAATATAAAACGTCACTCATTTGCCCGCCAAAATAAAACCATAAAAAACACATGAATATTAAACGCTATATTTTACCAGTAAACACCCTAATATTAACTGTTTGTCGTTAAATAAATGTTCAATTATATTTTGCACTTATATTTGGACACGGAACGATTCAATCAGGTGGTTTCGGATTCGTCCGTCATCTTTGCCGAGAAAAGCCGAAGACAATCGCTATGCATTGTGGTCTGTGAATCCAGATTTCGGACAACCCTTAAAAATGGCCGACAACCTAAACGTACTGCTCACAAAAATTAAGGAAGTATTTAAAAAACCTAAAATAAAATAAGATAAAATTTTTCGAGCAGTGTAGGGCACTGAATACAGTAGTAATTAGGGCGCGATTTCCGAGTTTATCTTTTTAACTTTTAACCTATTTCTTACTAAACGACTGATATTTTTTCCACCATTTTCTTATAAAATATGATAAATGTTAAAAATTTTGGATAACTGTACATGAATCTTTGTTAGTATAAGAGGATCCATTATGATCCAGTATAAATTCTATTAAACTCGTCAGTTCATGATTTATTTAAGGTATGATGGATTTATCTGAACATTTGTCCATCATAAATCAGGGAGTTCCTGAATAATCCAACTCCATTAATTAATAGAATAACTACAATAAATACAAGGGGATTTTCCAAGTCTGGGACATTTGATTAGCATTGATTATTGGTTTTGAGAAACATTTGCTCAGTACACGATGTTTTCGGTTCTCAACTAGTCTTCTGGTACCACTGTACTTATATTTTACACACCTGACTGTAGTCCCGCTGTAAATGGAGAGGGGGGAAATTAACCATTTGTTGTGTTCAGAAAACCTGTATGTGCAGACCAACCCTGAATCCAAAGCCAGGAGAGAGGGTCAAACTGCTGCATTCTGCTGCAAGATCGTTGGCTCACCTGAACCTGATCAGTACCAGTGGTAAGACCAGAGGCTGCGAATGGTTATATTTTAGAAAATCAACCCCTACTTAAATTTGAGAATGCTTTGTATAAATTTGTATATGCATTTCTTTTCATTGCTATATTGTGTGGATAATAGAGGCGTAATAGAGTGGATAATAGAGGCGTAACAATGCATCGGGGTGCAAACATCACCGGTTAGATTGTGTTCTCGTTTATTATGCCATCTAACGCAATTGAACTTTTTGAACGCCAGCTGGCACAGTCATAAGCCATTCTGACTGAGACGGAAATTTCTCTTTATTATATGGATAAATTTGAAACCATCGTTAGTAATTTTCACATGGACTGTGTGCTGACTGCAGGTTTCACAATGGGACTCTGCTTGAAAAAAGTAAATATCACTACGACGAGACTCTGGTTTTGAGAAACTTGCACATGGATCAGGGGGGCGAATACTACTGCCGAGCCAGCAATGAGAACGGAGCCATCAAATCGAAACCAGCCAAACTTACAGTCATAGGTGAGCCCTTATGCTGAAGACACCCAACACTACTACATTTTCCCAATTTCTACCAATTCTTTTATAACTTTGCATTTTCACTCAAAGGTCAAGACGAACCATCATGCAACCCAAAGCCTGAACCCCACTTAATTCGTCTCCCTCACGACTGCTTCCAGAACCAGACAAATTCGTTGTACTACGATGTAGGAAAATGCCCAGTCAGAACCTGCCCCGGCCAACTGGACAACGGCATCCGCTGCAGAGACCCCATATCCTTCTGCTGTGGGGTCTCCAAGATGGAAGAGCGACTGATAACCTGTCAAGGTTATCAGTTGCCGACTATGGTGGTCACCCATTGTGGCTGCAAAAAATGCGTGGACACAAAAGCAATCGTTCGTGGGCGTGCCACTGCAGCGGACACCGGAGAGCCCATGAGGTTTGGGCATATCTATCTGGACGGTGAACGGATTAGCCGAACGGGATATAAAGGCACATTCTCGATCCAAGTACCCCCTCAGACAGAAAGGCTGGTTTTGACTTTTGTGGACAACATGCAGAAGTTTGTGAACACCACCAAAGTGCTTCTGTTCAACCCCAAAGGTGGAGCGGTGTATCACGAAATAAAGCTGCTGAGGAAAAAAACTCCGGTTACAATACGCTCGACCGACACAAACACCCTAGAGCTTGGAGAAGTAGCTGGAGAGGCACCTATGGCTGAGATTGAAATCCCACCGAACTCTTTCTACAAGCAGAATGGCGAGGTGTTCGTGGGAAATGTGCAAGCCAGCGTTACCTTCCTGGACCCAAGAGACGTAACCACAGCGGCGGCAGCTCAGAGCGATCTCAACTTTGTCAGCCCTGAAGGCAATACCCTGCCCTTGAGAACCTACGGTATGTTCTCGGTGGACTTCAGGGACCAGCAGGACGGCGATGCACTTAACGCCGGCGAGGTTAAGGTACGCCTCGATGCAGCCCAGGTTAAGATGCCTGAGCATGTCAATACAATGAAGCTGTGGTCCCTCAACCCTGAGACTGGCCTCTGGGAGGAAGAGGGACAGTTCAGTGTAGAGACAAAGCAACGAGGAAAGCGAGAAGAGAGGACCTTCTTGGTCGGCAACATGGAAATCCGAGAAAGAAGGTTGTTTAATTTGGATGTGCCTGAAAACAGGAGATGCTACGTCAAAGTTCGAGCCTTCCGCAGTGAGCGCTTCATGCCAAGCGAACAAGTCGAGGGTGTCGTAATATCGCTGATCAACATGGAACCTACCGCCGGTTACACCACCAACCCTCGTGCGTGGGGCAGGTTTGACAGCGTGATCACCGGTCCCAACGGTGCGTGCCTACCCGCCTTCTGTGACGACCAAAGAGCCGATGCGTATTCCGCTTACGTCATGGCCAACCTCGGCGGGGAAGAACTGGAGGCGGTAGCTTCGGCTCCCAAATTAAACCCCAACACTATCGGCGTCCCTCAGCCGCTCCTGAATAAGCTGAACTACAGACGGACTGACCACGACGACGCCAGAATCAAAAAGACGGCGTTCAGTATAAACGTAGCAAAGCCCAGCCCGAACGCAGCCGAGGAAGCAAACGGTCCAGTTTACGCGTTTGAAAAGCTGAAGGAGTGCGAGGAAGCCCGGTTCAATGCGCCTCACTTCCGCTTTTCGAGAGTGGAGGGCGATCGTTACGACTACAACACGGTTCCTTTCAACGAGGAGGACCCGATGAGCTGGACCGAGGACTACTTGAGCTGGTGGCCAAAGCCGACGGAATACAGAGCGTGCTACATCAAGGTCAAAGTGAACAGCCCTCACGAAATCAACGTCCGCTCTCGGAACATGGGCGGCACCCATCCGAGAACCGCCGGGCAGCTGTACGGCCTTCGGGACACCCGGAGCATCCGTGACATGGACCAGCCAAGCGTCTCGGCCGTCTGTTTGGAGTTCAAATGCAGTGGCATGCTGTACGATCAGGACCGTGTGGATAGGACTCTTGTGAAAGTGATCCCGCAGGGAAGCTGCAAGCGGGACAGCGTCAACAGCATGCTCCAAGAGTATCTGGTCAACCATCTACCCCTGGCGGTCAACAACGACACGAACGAGTTCACCATGCTAGCGCCGCTGGACCCTCTGGGCCATAATTACGGAATCTACACGGTCACGGATCAAGATCCTCGCACGGCTAAGGAGATAGCACTGGGACGCTGCTTCGAGGGGACATCGGACGGCTCGTCACGCGTCATGAAGACCGGCCAAGGTGTAGCATTGACCTTCACTTGCGGCGACAAAGAAGTCACCAGACAGAGCGTCTTCCAGCAGATCCAGAACTCAACCGGTCGGGCTACAGCAGGAAGTTCCCGTCCAGCACGAGGCAACAGGAGAGGGGACGTGTCGGTGCTTGCCAACAGCCGGCGGAGTACACGCAATCCAAACAATCGATCCCTAAGACAAGCGAGAGGCAGAAGCGCAAAGCAGTGAGGGAATAAAGGCTACTGGAAGTTGCCTAGACAGACTATTTTTTACGGAAACCTTTATGAAACCATTTGAATATTTGATAGTTATTAAAGGTGAACAGGCAGAGAGACACTCGAATATATCACATCTGTAACTGTTAACATTAACACAATGCAGACTAGCAATAGACGTTATAGAGACAAAGGTTTGTGGACACCCAAAGACACAGGAATTAGTTTGGAGTTTAGGTCAACTTTGCTGCCCTTTTCATCTAATGGGGAATCCAGATTTCCTGGATTTTGGAACTTGACTGTGTGATCATCTTCTGATAGAAGATCATTTACCACATAGATCATTTACCACATTCCAAGGCATTTTCAATGTCTCTGACAGAGCTGAGGTCAAGGTTCCACGCAGCCAAGTTCTGCAATTTCTGATGGACTTTAAGAACAGCGGGGCAGATGGTTGAAAAACTGACTGGTTGGAAGCAGAACCCTAAATGCATGCCATAGCTGTCACCGTTAGTCTATGGAGAATCCAGACACGTACTCTGAACAGGTTACAAATGAGTGCTACTGAAAGGAAAAAGCTCGTTAAATAGACTAAGTGTCCACAACCCTTTGGCCATATAGTGCATTTTGCGGAGTGTCTTACTGTACTCATTTGTACTTCCTTGCCAATGTCAGCTATCCTACACAGGGCTATGTTTTTCTTTTGTCTATTAGATAATCAAGGTGACATACGGCAGCAGGTCCAGTACGTATACTGTCTATAATAATGGTGCTCGTTCCTTTAACTGAGCCAACCAAGGGCAGCTGCCATATTGACACAATATAGGGCTATTACCAGTTGTAGCTGTGGTAACCGGGTCTGTTTCGGGTCCCTTAGAAAGAGTGGACTGCTGGGCTTTCTTTGGCATGTGGAGGTTTTATATGTAGGCTGACCACACATTCCATAGTTCTGAAGTCTAGTCATTAAAGCTCTTGTGAGCTCTTGTATGTCTTAAGAACCACACTGCTGTCCCTGAACCATTCAGCCACGTTTAACCGCGTAGGTGTAGCGCACCCGTTTGTGATCACACCAACTGGCGGCATCAGGGAACTCATTTACGCTACTGGAGGAAAGAACAAGGGTGCAGTCGCAGGTAAAAAGAGTGAACAGTTTTGGGTTCCTGGGCTCACGTTAAAAGTGGCCCGTGAGCATCCAGAGATAAAATACACAAATAACGACCTCCTATACGTGTTACGCTGTTCCAAATGCTTCCAAAGCCGTTGTGAGGTGCAATTTAGAGAGAATATAGCAACAAACTAATCCCGCTTGAGGTTTGAGCCTCTTATTTGTGATTTGTTAATACTTTTATATAAATGTCAATAAACCTTGTAACATGCAAGAGCCCCATGCTTTGTATTCTGATTAAAAAAAAAAATTCTAATGTACAATTTACATGTGAACTGACAGCGTTTATGGCAAATGACAAGTTGAAATGGCATAAAAGTCGCATGAATTCTGATCTCTGCTCTCATTCAGGTCACATGGCAAAATATCGGATATGTATCCGATCTAGGACCACATATGAAAGTGGCTGAAGTCGGATTTAAAAAGATCAGATTTGACATTTGGTGTGGCCACCCAGTTATGAAAATAAAAAATATGTATTTTTTTTTTAAGGACACAGGGTTCTCATTAAAAAACAGGGGAAAAACTGTTTTGTAACATAAATAGACGTGTCATTTAAGGGGAAAAGAAAAGCCCTATTGCAAGCCCAAGTATTTCTTGAGCCCCGCTGCATTTACTGCAAACGAGAGGTCTTTAAAACTATCCGTCCATAGTTCATGTGAGCCAAAGATTTTTTTTATTAAATTACATTCTTAAAAGACACTGCTGGAGTCTCACACTTTGTAAAGCTCGTTTTCTCCCAAATCACCCCACGTGTTAGGAAATCCTCATCACGAGCACACCTGCCTGTTCTCTTACTTGATAAAAGTCTGCAGAAGCAACGACAAAAGGCAGAGCGCCACAATCCTGGGTTAGTAGTAATTTCATCTACCAGCACTAAAGCAGAATAAACTTCAATGTAAAACAAAGAGGAGGGAAAAAAACCCCCGACAAGGTAATTCCATAAACTGATTATTTAACCATGGCAAATTCATTATTCCTACAAAATACTAGGTCTTTCCATTATACTTTTTTGCTTTTCCATCCATTTTAATACATATCCCATCAGCGCTCGTCCTGTATGGTCTCCTGTAGCCACACTAACACTTGTTGAAATGAGTTACGTGCATCTGATGTTGCTGACAACTGGCAATTATGATTATAGATATTCTATCAGGTTAAATACCCATATACTGAATTATCTAGACATTGTGTATTTGCATAGAACATCACATTAGTTACTATGGAAATAAAATTGCACAGAGGTTAACACCATCAGTCGTTCCTGTTCAAAATAAACTTTTTTAACACCGCCCCCCCTTCCAATAATGCAATCCGTAAGGCATTTATATTTCTACGTGGGCCAATCAGAGAAGACACTTGTGCAACAATGTCTTGCGTCCTAATGTCTTTGTCAGAGGCAGAGTTGTAAATACAAGGCAATTTCGATAGATCGGTTTCCTTTTGTCACCAACAGGCAATGTCGGTGATAGCAGCTTCACTACGAGTTGCTTTGACCACTGAAGCAAAAAGTAAAGGGTTGACACAGTGTTCAGTTTACTCCAGGATGGCACTGATGAATATGAGAGGGTGTGGCGTGTCAGAGGGGCAGTTTTGGATAGGTGGCAAGGGGTGCAATTTAGCCTGGGTCACATGAAGTCCTCGTAATCGTTGTAGCCGCCGTCAAAGTTGCCGTAATCGTCCAGGTCGTCTCTCAGCTTAGCTTTCAAACCACCCCCGGCCAGAACGGTTTTCTTCTTCTTCTTAGTTCCTTTGGCTTTTTCCTACGGAAAGAAACATGGGTGTGATTTAAATCAACTTGGTTAGTCTACACAAACTGATTGGGCTTGTGTATGAAATGACAGATAAGAAGGAATTAATTATAATACTGTTAAACGCCAATTAACATCCATCTGACCAATGTCTGTTCGCTTTAGCCGCCAAGGTCTAAATCATATAGGTAATAATCTCTTGTACAAAGCTCGGTTTTACTCCCATAAATTTTGGGGAAACCACAGTTCAGCTCAAGAAAAAGCAAGCATAAACAAAAGGTGAATATAATGTGCAGTACAAAGGTAACAAAAGCATTCTGGGAAATGTAGTGTGACAGTCAAAGTGCTGGTACAGAATACACTAAAGGAGTGCTTTTTAAACAGTGATCCAAGAACTCCCCCTGTCGTTTGCATAAGGAATTACATGAAGGTTTGTAAAGGTAGTGGCTATCAACATTTTCTACGTGTAAAAGGATAATTTGGGGGGGGTACGTACCTTTTCCTGTTTTTGTTTTTCAGTGAGAAGAACTGACAAAGAATTGCTGATTTTCTTCAAGTCCTCTACCTCCACTGTGGAAACAAAAGCGTCACTGTCAAGCTCCTCAATGCGAATCAATCTCTATTCGAAAAGTATTTCAAGCATGTCGTTTTAACATCATTAACAAAAATAAACAGCAAAACGAAAAGGCACCCAACCGGAGACTAAAGCACACTCACCTGAAATGCAGAGTTCCCTAAATAGCGACTCCAAAAAATTGGAATAATGTACCGACTTCTCAAACTGGGATATCTTATCGCGAAGCAACTTCTCAAAAACTACAAAGTCTTCTTTAGTCGAAGGACACATGGCTTCAATCCCCGAGGCACTGTTTGTGGTAGTTGTGTCAATGCCTGCAGGCAAGTCAATGGTGAGCCGCATAAACATTTAAGAGTTTCAAAGTGTTTTAGAGCCATACTCAAACTTATTAAATAAAGACATGGAAAGGAACAAACGAACAAACGTCAAGGAAAAAGCAGAAACTGAGGTTGTTCTCTTACCGAACGCTTCACGTGCTAGCGCCATGTCCGACTCCTCCTGTAGCTTCTGCAAACGCAGTTTCTCCTCCGCCTCCTCCTCAGGAGTGAGCTGGGCATTGGTCTGGGACTCCTGTAACTGTACAATATTACTGACAACTTTAAACATTGTAGGATATAACAAGACCGTAACATGTACATACATATCTGCCATAAAGAAACCGGGAATTAGTGCTGAAAATGTTTAATCGTAAATAAACCTATTAATAACATACATTCAGTCATAATCTTACAATATTGATCACCCTGTATATCGAATAAGTGCTACTTTTAGAGACTCAGTAATGACACAGGCAAGATTCCCAGTTCAATCGATCGCTCAAAAGGGGTTTGCTATTGTTTTTAAACAATGGCATAATAATATACAGTCAATTCCGGTTAATGGGACCAGCCGATTATTCGGACCAAATCTTAAAGTACCGAAACAAATCCTATTATATACGTGTAATGTTATTCACTTATTTGGACCAAAATAAGCCACAAGTCACCACTTAGCCACAGCAAAAGCGCGTCAGATCACACTGGATAAGTTCTTCAAATGTTGACTGGAATTTAGTAAGAACTTGTTTTT
>JAUZSV010417531.1:0-10954 GCA_034780495.1 Parotocinclus cesarpintoi
AAAAAGAATAATTTGATTTTGTATACATTAAAAAAGGTCATTTGAAAAGCAAATGAAATGTTAGAGAACATTGTTTGATTACACAAATGAAGCAAGTGATAAATTCATGGGGATGAACAGAAGCATTTCAAACTGGATGAGAGTGCCACACATTGACTGCTCAGTAGGGTGTATGATCACCCAAGACTGCAAAAACACAATGTCAGCAATTGGGCATGGACAGAGTGAGATTGTCCAGCAGTTCTTCTGGGATCCTCTGCCACTCTGAAATACCACACCATTAAATAATCTACCCCCTCCACCCCACATTTCTATTGTCTTTTCAAAATTGCTGTTGCAGATTCTGAATTTGTTGTTGTGGATTTATATTTGGTATAGGGTTTATGTATATGATGTCATTTGATTTGATGTTTTGTTTTATTTTTTCTACGTTTGTTTTATACTTCAGAGCCTCCATAGAACTACAGATACTGCACAGATATATACACGCATTTGAGAGGAAGAAGCTGGAGCTGGACTGGTGCCCATTTAGATGTACTCCATGACCTACTACTTATTTTACACATTTAAATAGATACCTTCATGTGATGAGGGACACTCATATGACATATTTTGACAGTGCATGCAATGCTCACTGTAATACATTCCAACTGTAGGAAAATACTACTGCTTTTTGTACAAATAAGAATAATTACAAAGTTGCTACCCTAAATAGAATTGTACAACCATGCACAACCCCCTTGAATGTGCCAACTTAGTAAAATTGTTGATATATGGAAATCTGCGACGTGCAAGGTCTTAAGGTCTTAAAGTTCTATACATATTTAGGGCATATCATATCCCTAGCACTAGCTGGTAAGTCCAACACCTATGCATGTTGTCTGTGGTAGCAGCAGTAATAAAATAAGTTGTATTATTCATTTATTGTTTCAAATAAAAAAGTCAAACCAATAAACAGCAGTGTGTTTTCTCATATTAAATTACTGAAAATGCTAGTGACTGTGATGTCAGCAGCTGACTCAGTCATTGGGTTATTACGGAATAAAAATCTGCTTTTTATAAGTGCTAGTACTATAAATGTATCCATGTCTACATGAAGTAAAATCATTCCATGTATGGGTAGTGTCTCTTAGTTAGAAAATCAACAAAACATGTACTATGTATAGAGTTGTCCCCATTTTCATCTTTTGCTTGTTGATTTATTTAGTGTGTACCATATATCACATCTTGTCGATAACTGAATAAAAAAAAATTAAACTTGGATTTCACTCCATAATGCTTATTCATATTGATCTGCATTCCACATATTGTGAACTTTAATTAACTTTAATTTCACCTTGCACCCCTCCCGAGAAATTGGTTTCTTGGCTGCTACCCTTCCAAATAGCTCATTCCCGATTATGTGACCAGATGCTGCTATTACTCAAATGTAAGGGGAGATCCCACTTTAAATACTCGCTATTAGAGCCCACAAAAACTGTTTTTTTTTTCTGATTTTGTTTTACAGTTTACAGCCTACACATTTCCTGTATTGTCTGGCTGTATTTCATATATGGTCATTATACCAATGCTAAACAATAGAATATATAATTTACACAGTACCGTATATTAAAGATATATACCTCACCTGTGATGGGTGTAGTCTAACTAACATGAAAATAAACTTATATTTTACTGCTGCACAGCACCCACAATCGTTGTCCATCTTTGGTCAAGAAACCAAACGAATCAAGAAGACAGGAAGCAGGAAAGAACAAAATGAAAGAAAGTAAGGGGAAATATCTATGTTCAGATAATTTGCACTGATGCAGAAAATTGGAAAGAGATTGATTTGGCAGTGACCATTACAAACTGACAGAGCAGCAAATGAAGGGAAAAATGACCAAGTAATTGCATTGCCTCTCCGTTGCTTTCAAGCTTTCATTACCAATGTAGTGGAAGGCAGTGCCCTAGCTCACACAGAAGAACAATTAAATGATGTGTGAACGTACTTGAGAAGTTTGAGAGCTCATGTCATCCAAATTAATTGGTTAAAATGTGACAGACAGCAAATGACAGTGAGAAATAATGATAAACGAGTGAGAGTATTGCTATGGAGGACCAAAGTACATGTTTGTGCCATTTAACGATCATGTTATGTTCTGTGAAATAGGTCGTTATTCGAAATGGTCATACACCGAACATGACTATAGTGACTGTCTTTTTGCATCACTGTAAAGTATAAAGTGTGTTTTCACAAGAAAACTGCACATAAACAATAAACAAATGCATCCAACATACTGATGAAAACTAAGTAGAATGCTACCCAGCATCAACACAGCATCCAAAGTCAAACAGTTAGTGTTACCTATCACTCACTCTGTGTGATATTCTCCTGTTCTCCTGTCAGTTACTGATGGATTGATTATGCTTTTTCACTTCTGCACTTTACATTCCAAATCATTCAAATACATGACAATGTATTCATGCAAAACACAGAACGTAAAGCTCCCGCTTACGCAAAAAGTTGGGACATACCATTTTAAGCAATATCCGTTGCTCTCCCTATGAGTCACATAATGGAAGTATT
The DNA here is from genome assembly GCA_034780495.1 of Parotocinclus cesarpintoi. Lineage (NCBI taxonomy): Eukaryota > Metazoa > Chordata > Actinopteri > Siluriformes > Loricariidae > Parotocinclus > Parotocinclus cesarpintoi. The sequence goes on from JAUZSV010417531.1 coordinate 2,570, forward strand.
CCATACTCTTTGTAAATGCATTACGTCATTACGTAAAGACGTCAGAACGTCACAATATGGATGTTTCAGACTTTAAGACAGCTCTATTGGTGTACAAGTCTCTCCATGGCCTAGCACCAAAGTACATCTCTGACATGTTGGTCCCATATGAACCATCTCAGACCCTGAGAACATCAGGCAGAGGTCTTCTACGGGTTCCCAAAGTCAGGACTAAACAATTTTATGGATCTAAGATCTGGAATAGTCTCCCTGAAAATGTTAGACTGGCCTCTACTATAACAACATTTAAGTCCAGGTTAAAAACTCTTCTGTTTAGCTGTGTATATGAAACCGGATTTTACTTGCATTCTGCCTTTTAATATTGTAAACGGTTTCCTGTTTAATGTTTTAATTGTACTTTTAACTTTGTTTAAATTTTATTTGAAATTTTTATTTTATTATTATTATGTTCTAAATTCTGTTAAGCACTTTGATTTGCCTTCTGTATGAATGGTGCTATACAAATAAACTTGCCTTGCCTGCCATGGGTAATTAATAATGGGTCTAAAGACTTGTACAGAGGGTTGTCTTTAAAAAAGTGGCCAGGCAGTCTATGTGACAACACACCTTACAGCACACCCAAAAGTTATAGAATTGTTTGGTCCAATATGTTTAAAAGTTATATATTGACTGACTTTATTCAAGGCAGATGTAAACATTGTAGAGTGTTGTGCGATGAGTGGTGTGAGACTGTTTGCTGTGAAATATTAAATTGTAGAAGCTGTTTCAGACTGTGATGCCTTTGGAATGGCAGCCTGTTTTATGATTTAATTAATGAAATATGTTTTAAAACACATGCATTTTTAATAGTACGTTTTGTAATTTTGTGGTTGATTTTGACTAGGATTTCAGTAATGTATGATTACTCAGAATAATGTTTCGTCAACTAAAGACTTTCTTAGGTAATCGGTTACAACAAAAGTTGACTACTCTGAACTGATTTGGTTTTACAGTCAAAACATAGCCCCCCATTCTTGAATCTCTAGTGACGTCCCTGCCTCGTTGAAAACATTATGTAGTTTTTGCATTTGCAAATCATATACAGTCCCAATATTTTCCATAACCCTGGTTGAAGCTATACATAAAACAATATAATGACCTAATTATCTGACTATATAATTATCTAATATTCATATAGGCTTTTTAAAGGCCATTTAAATATGATTCTATAATACTAGTTCCATTTGCTGATATGGCTCTTCCCTGTTCTATCCAGCCAGATGCATGTTGAAACACAATACAGTGCCCTTGATTCCACAAAGGATTCCACAGCTACGTGGTCAGGGTATTGCCAAGTTGTTACCAAAACAGTGGGAAAAAAACAAAGCACTCATGACATGGGTGGAAAGATTTCTGACATGCAGGGAGTGTTAAGAGGTGGGTACGTCTTTCGCTAGACACATTTGAAACCTGAATGGTCATACTTCATCATTAGATTAACTACAGATTAGGAATCAGTGGAACCACTGCCTAAAATAACCTGTCCTTTTGGAAAGTCAGTCAAAGAAATTAGATCTGACGGGGGGTTATGTTTGGTGAATACAGGAAGCATTTGCTGTTTATCTATTATCGATTCTTTCTCACATTACCCGTACCATTCAGAAGCGACTAAATCGTGCTTCTAAATAACAACTTTGGTATGTACAGTCTTCTTACAGTATACTCATTTTGTGCTCTCACACACACATCATGCTGTTAAATAGGTCAGAATAACACAATAACTATAATGTGTAAGGAAGTATAAGCACAAAAACAACTAGAATCGTGTATTTCCTGAAGAAAACACTGGATGTTTGCGCAGCTAATACTTTTGGCCTTTAGTGCAACTGCGTCCCAATACTTTTGGCATAGTGTGGTTTTGTGCCCCAATACTTTTGGCCTGGTTTGGGATTGTGTCCCAATACTTTTGGCCTGGTTTGGGATTGTGTCCCAATACTTTGGGCCTGGTGTGGGATTGTGTCCCAATACTTTGGGCCTGGTGTGGGATTGTGTCCCAATAGTTTTGGGCTGGTGTGATTTTTTTTTGTCCCAATACTTTTGGCCTGATGTGGTTTTGTGTTCCAATACTTTTGGCGTGGCGTGGGATTGTGTCCCAATACTTACAATTAATGTATTAGCATTAGAATGACTAACCAAATACTGCGAACCTCGCCTGGGAAGGCAGATGGAAAACAAAACTAAGAGATGACTAACCAAATATTAGCAGCATCAGTATAATTCATTTACTATCATTAAGAGCAGTGTTATGAACACTTTCTATTTGATTCCCTGTTTGCATTCTACTTATTGCTGTTACTGTAAGGTCACATTCGGCCAACTTCTGTTTTAGTACTAAAGAATTAAAGTGCTGACAGCGATTAAGAAATATGGATGTTAATGATATGGAAAAAAACCAAAAAAAACATTAAAGGAGCCTAATGCAGTGATCAAGCTCATGTAGAATGTATGCTTCGTTATGTACCAGTATTGTAAAGTGTTACCAATATTTTTATGCAAAACTTGAATGCACAAGTTTTAAAACATATTAGGAAAAAAACCCATAATTTGTTATATGTTATATAACTTGCTGGCAAATGTTTCCAATAAAAACATCCTTTCATGATAATACACCATGTTTTCCTTTTAAGGTGTTTCAATTGTTAATGGGACATTAAAATTAATACATCAAAGCCTGATTTGATGGATGAGAGTAACCAAACATTGAACGTGTAAATATCAAGAGGAACACATTTGGTTAAAATTTTAAAAGATCCACAACTCATTATTAAGTCATACCTCTTTTTAAAGTTTACCTACATCGCCAGTATGGAAAATGCACTAAAACAAATCATTAAAATCAATATTTTAATCAATCAGAGACAGTACGAAACCAAGACATATCATGTTTTGTCTGGTCAGCTTAATTTCATTTGTTAACAAATCAGTTTCTGCTTTTCAAGCCTGCGACACATTCCAAAAAGTTGGATTGAAGCCTACAGTGAGGTAATAAAATAATAATAATAATAATAATAATAATAATGTGATTTCACATTGATGATGTCAACAACAAATAATAATTATGTACAAAAGCAGTTTCCAAGGAATGCTGAGTCTTTGACAAGCAAAGAAAGGCAGAAGATCTCCTGTTTATCAACAAATACATTTCTAAAAATTTTCCTTAAATAAGGTTTGGAGGGGGTTTGCATATTTCTCCCTTTACCGTGCATAATATTACTATATAATCGAGCCTTATGTGAGGACATGTGATCTCTGAACACAGGCGACTCTGCATCAAGAGCTGTAATTCATCAGTAGCTTATACAACCACATGGGCAAGGGTTACTTTGGCAAACATTTGTCAAGCACTATAGTACAAGGTTACAGTTAAATGCCTTTTAAAACGTCCACCTCTCTGGGCTCTGAGGCATCTGGGATGGATCTTCATATAGTGATAATGAGTAATGAGGTCAGAGGAATCAGTATTCCTGATCTTTTTTTGGAAGAGATGGAAGCTGTGCTCCAGACCAAAGGCGAAAAGGACCATCCAGACTGTTATAAGTCCAAAGGCCTGTGTCTGTGCCCTTGGCAAAGGTCATTTGGAAACAGAAATTGTGGCAACCCTGTCGTGCTTCCTCTGCTGCACATCTTAAGACCTGCTTGCAGGAATACCTGACACACTTTACTTAAATGCCCTTTAAGTGTTGTGAGAAGGACTTGCATTACAAATTGGTAAATGCTTTACCATCCCAACTTATTATGGAATGTGTTGCAGGCCTAAAAATGCAGAAATATATGCATATTTACAAATTAAATGAAGATAACTAGATAAAACATGATATTTAATGTAAGAAATATTACATTTTAAAAATACTTTTATACTCTGTGTGTGTTCACTCTTGAATGGATTTTAGCCCAGCTTAGGTATGAAAATTAATTAATTAATGACACTAATCATTCATGCATGCATATTTCTGGGTTAATATTATGTGTACCTCTAAGTGGCGCCAGAGTGTTGATCTAATATCGCAACCTGGACACAAATTGTCTTTGAAACAATGCACAACTAAGCAAAACTCATTTGTATAAATATGAGTTAATGCTAAAAACTCCCAAGTTTTTCTAGTCTTACCATGGTTTTGCGATGTTACATTCTAGATTACTATACAGGAGATGCTGAAGTGAAGCTTCTGAAATAAGACCTTGGGTGAAATTACTATCATTATATGACTCTAAAACACTAAAAATACACTACAAACTCAGTTAAACTCAATTATGTTCTAACACAAGGCAATCCAGAATGAGTTGTAACACAAACTTGTGCTTATATCAACTTGGAACCTAAACCCCTCAATCCTTTAGTCAATTATTCAGTTTAAAAAACAGCAAAACGTGTGATTTAACAAAGGTTGTCTGGGCATTTACATTGGAATGTATTAAAATCATATTTTAACTGTTATATGTATAAATATCAAAAGAAAGAAACACTGAAAATACAGTGAGGATCTTTAATAGATTAATTCAATGTAATGTGGGATGTTTATACAGGATATGTATGATCAAATCTGAGAATAAACCATAATTTTGTTTCTAATCTTCTTTGTTAGATTAGTTCACTATTAGATAGTTCACTAAATAAACCCCTCCCTCACCATCAGAGAGCTGCAGGTCTGCTTAGTGCACATTCTGGGTTACATTACCTTTCCTGCACTAAAGTGCATTTAGAGGGAAAAACGTATTGTATATTACATTAATACATGTAATTTCTGTCTAGACTTTTGCACGGAGCCTTCCAACTACTGTGAATCTAATATGCGTATCCCGTTCCATTAAACTGGAACGCTTAACCTTGTTATGATTTATTACTAAATCTTTTACCATTACCTCTAACATATGGAATTTGAATGCTAAAGTGTAACGAAGGATCACATAGCTTCTGTGTAGCAGTAAGCCCTCTACACGTGGTGTGAATTACACTTTCAGACATTCAGTCTATCCACTTATAGAGTAAGGATGGTGAAGTGTTAAGTGTTTGTTCAAATTGAAAGATTATAAGATGTTAAATTGTGCTATTTTCATTGCTCTTATAGGCTATACAAATGGTATGTTAATCATAAGTATGTGTAGTAATTTCCCTTAAAAGTGGAAAATCTTTTTTTTGGGTTGATTTGTCTCCGATAAGCATTAAAGTGCATTCAAAATAGAGCGTTCGCAAATGCCATGTTCCAAGTGATGGCTCACAGGCTCAGCAGCTCAGCATTAATGAATGTTTTCTCAAATTTGTTAATGACTTTCCACTCCTAATGTTTCACCTAAAAAAAGTCTTAATTCAAGTGTGTAAATGCCAGTCCAAATTTACCCTTACAATGCAGAGGATTTTTGTTTTAAAAAATAGATGTATGTGTGAGGGGGTGTCCAATTGATTGAACCTTGCATTGCCCCTAAATATTACTGTCTATTAAAATAAATCTGTGTGATACCCATTCTGGCTATGCGTTTATTACTTCTAAGCCTTACCATCCAGACTGTGATAAGTCCAAACGCCATACTTTGCCATTGGATGGGGTTTTGTCTGTGTCCTTGGCAAAGGTAATTTGGAAAGTGTGAAAATTTTGGAAAGGACAACCCTGTGCTTCCTGTGCTGCACATCTTAAGACCTGCTTGCAGGAACACCTGACACACCCCTTAAATGCGTTTTAAGTGTTCTGGGAAGGAATAACAACATTACAAATTTGTAAATGCTTTGCCATCCCAACTTATTATAGAATGTGTTGAAGGCCTGAAATGCAGAAATATATGCATATTTACAAATTAAATAAAGATAACTAGTTAACTAGATAACTAAGTAAATGTAATAAATGTTTCATTTTTAAATACTTTTTAAACTGTGTGTATGTTTGCCCTTGAATGCATTTCAGCCCTGCTTAGGTATGAAAATGAATTAATTAATGACATGAATCATTCATGTACTGTATGTATATTTCTGTGTTAATATTAAGTGTACCTCTAGGTGGCGCCAGAGTGTTCATCTAATGTGGCAACCTGGACACAAATTACCATAACATGGCATCTTATAAAAGCAGAATGTTACTTTTTATTGGGTTTTTTTTCCAAGCAGAGCAGAAAAAATCAGTATCTAAAATGTATTTGCAAACATGTCTTAATGTGAATGTGATAGTTGGCATTGTCTCTCTCTGATAATAGCTAAGATTGAACTAAAGTACATTCGTTAAGAAAAGACCTCTTTTACAAATTCAGTGTTTCATTATTCTCAATCCTGCCTTTAGTACTTTGTGTAACCCCAACCTAAAATACTTTTATATAACACTTAAAGAGGTTATGGAACACAGAGCATGAAATATGAGACACCTCTCAACACAGATTTCCTTTAGATCCTCCATGGCCTGGATCCACTCTTGTGGATTCTACTTTAGTGTACTCCACAGGTTTTTCACATCAGGGAACTGGGATGGTTATGTTAAAACTGTTTTTAATGCTGCTTACGGGTGAAATGTATCATGTGACACAGTGCATCAATACATCCTGAGTATGAGGCTGGGCTGCCTAGTCACATATTGGTCAGAAAAAAATGCCTACAGTAGTAGTATCAGAGCTAGACCAAACTGGACCTTTGAACCGATGAGACCCTTTTTCTTTTCTGGGACATGGATTGTTGGGTACACGGGCACTGTTTACGTGAGTGATTGTACGGAATGTCGGAAAAAGACAAAACAATGGAGATAGGGTGATGTTTTGCTGGGAAAGCATGGGTCTAGGAATTTATGCAAACATTAATTTGACATACAACACTTACCTAATCATCTTTACAGAACCAAGTTTTAATGTTTTGAGTGATCGACCACATATATTAAGGATGTACCTTTATGTGTTACAATGTGTCATATATGTTATATTATTTACTATATTTACAATATTATACCATATATCATATATGTATTACTTATATACTATTACTTTGTCATCATATCATTAAATAGACTACAACACACACTTTTACTATTTCTAAACTATTTATTTGACCAGCATGACTGGCTATTGCAGTGCTGAAGGATGAACTTCATTCCAACCTGCCCACAATTCCTCAGGCATGGATAGTCCTGCCTGTATGGCCTCCAACCTGGCTTGGACACAAACCCTATTTACCACGTTGGTAGGTTAGCAAACTTGCCATTACGTTACCTGTGTACCTTATTTAAAAAATATATTGTTCACCTTAACAGCTAAGCTATATGAAAGGCTAATACGTTATCATAGAGGTTACATCTTACAAATAAGTATTGTCTTAATACTCAACACCAAAACAACATTCCATTCTCTATACAAAATGCACAGGCTTATTTTTTGCTCTAACATATACACTTAATCCAGCTCACTGGCTCATTATTGAATAACACTGGTTTTGGTTTAGGCGGGAAATAGTAAATGGATCTTCTGAACGAGAGTTAAAAGCTGATACTGTTTTATGTAAAATACACTAGCAGATGCTTCCATCTAGTGTTGAAATCAGGAACTACGACCATCTATGATATTCCAAATTGCAGAGCAGAATAGCACTTCTTACCATTTTTATTATAAATTATTATTATTCATTTTCTGATCTACTTACTAGCTAAAAAGCTGCTGCCCAGAGAGAAGCACAGGGCACAGGAACAACACTAGTCAGGGCACCAATCCATTGTAGGACACACACACTTTAGAAGTACCAGTTAACCTAATACACATATTTGGAATGTGGGGAAACAATAATACCCAGAGTAAAGCCACATAGACATAGGGAGAACATGCAAACTCCACACAGTGCTGCCCACACAAAAGTAAATCATTTAATGGGACTGATTACTTAATAATAAAGGCGAGCTATAAGCAAAGCGATGTAAAAAACTACCATGGACCATCAATATTAAGATCCTAAATATTAGTTTATATTTATTATTTCTTCTGAACAAATCTCTACCTCATTCTGGCACTTTCAGAATACTTCAGAATATTTCATATTTTCTTACACCAAAAAGAATTCTTCTTACTGGACTTAATAATGCTGCTATTATATTTAGTATTTTATTTCTAATATATACTATTGTATTATTTACTACAGTTTTTTTATTCCACATTTTATCATACAGTTTATGACATTGTATTGTCTTTAATGTATTATGGTCTATAGTCTATATGGTCTATATTGTTATATTTTCTTTAAATTTGTTCTATCTTAGAAATTTTACATTTAGTTTATGAGTGTTTAAACTGTAACTATAAACTTCTGAGGACTAACCCACCAGCCAATCACAAGGCACACACACACACACACACACACACACACACACACACACACACACACACAAACACCCA